>SOMO01000052.1:708695-734250 GCA_028128575.1 Paedocypris carbunculus | reverse complement strand
AAACCAAAACTAGCTTTTTTAACAGAACACTAGACATTTTTTCAAACACCATACTCAACAAATGAACCCAACCAAAAGTGAGAAGATCTGACTCCCATGAGCAGTGAGAACACTCACATCTCTCTGATGGGTTCCTGACTGTCACATCACCCAGTAACACATCCCTGGCTGAACAAAGACCTCAACATGAATGCTTTGTTCAACATGTATTTGTTCAAGGGTCAAAAACACTTCCAGTTCAGCTTCAGGTCTCATGTTCAGTCTTCAGTACTGTACTGTACTGCAGAGCTACAGTCTAGGCCGTTTAATATTTTTTTTGGGTGAGTGGCTATTGCTTTCTCCCTGCAGGAACTCTCCTTTCCTAAACTGTTAAAAACTAAACATCGCCATTCACAGACCTGAGGTTTTATAAAAGTGCACCAGTTTAAAAAGCAAGCAAGGAAGAAGAACAAGACTGAGAAAGAGACAAACACAGAAAGTAAAAGAAAGAAAATGAGACAAAAATAAATTAAAAGAGGGTAAAGTGAAAGATAGCAATTTTATACCATATTTTTACATTTCCAAATGTAAATCTAATGAAAAATCTATTCATACCTAAATATAAAATGTAAGATTTAACATCTAACATTCTATAAGAACAGTCTTGCAAACACACTCTTGCAAACACACACACACTATCTCTCTTGCCCACATACATACACACTCTCTCTCTCACACACACATACGCACACACACACACACACTGTGTGTTCATGTACTCTGGTCCTGCAGCTTGTATCATTGCGTCACAAACCAGCAGAGACAGAGCATCATTCTGGTGGTGATAAACCCAGATCACGTGACCTCTGACCCCTCGTTCCCTACAGCAGGATTAGAGCTGGTGAACACAGACGCGGACTCATTCAGCACATATACCGCATATTCATATGAACTATTCTTCAATAAATGGACATAAAAAGTAACAATACGACGTGGTCTTCTGAAAGGTTACATTTTTGTTTTTCAAATAAAAAACACAAAAAACTATTTATCAAAGGGTTTATAAGTTTATAATAAGTATATTCTGCATTCAACTGTACATACACACACATATAGTATGATTGAGCCGATGGGTGGACACACCCCCAGATGATAAACCAATCAGAGGACGAGAGCCATGCGTCACACTAAAAAATATTGTAATTTACCGTAAAAAACGTGAAATTGCAAAGAACGTGTAAGCTCTATGTGTAAAGACTGAAACCTCCAGCTCCCCCAACAAATGACGAGAAGTGTGTGTGATCTAATCAAAAATGTGCTTGATCCTGCGCTGTAATCCAGTAAATCCAGTGCAGACTTGTCATGATTGACTGGAAACTGAAAGGAGGTTAATCTGTGTCTGCTGTCGTCATGATCTGATGAAGACCCCTCGACTAACACCCCATCACTCATTCATTCCAGCTTCTGAACAGCACTCTGCTCATCATTCCCTCCATCCACCCATCCATTCACTTGAGCACCAGTCTCCACCCATAAAACCAACGGTTCATCTTTCCATCCATCCAAACATATTAATCTACAACAACCAAAAATCCATTTGCCCTTCAAGTTAAAAGTCCATTTATATGAATCTGACAGCAAAAAAAAAAATGTTGTGAGGAAAACGGTCCCCTTGAAGTTCAATGAAGATTGCAAAGCAACAACAATAGCAATTTTAAATTCCATAATGTATATCGGGCGAATAATGCACATTTAAGAAATGAGGCAGGGTTTATCAAAAATGATCTGGCTAAAGTATAATACAATTCAATATAATTTCAACGGTTTAGCAATTGGAACAGTAAAACTGGTAGAATGTTCTCTCAGTGGAGTTTAAGAATGGAAGCACATTAAATCTTTTAATCTCAGATTCTTCTTGTGATTTTTTTTTGTGTCTCGTCTCTTTCTGATCCTGAGTAGGGCTTATTTTGGGTATTAAGCTTATTTTAAAGGAAGCACAGAGCAGTAAGACTGTAAATGCATCAATAAAAGCTTCAGACTGAAAGACTGTGATTATGGACAATCATCGGATTTTCTATAAAAAAAAAAAAGCATCTCTGATCTGCAGCACTCCACAAATCCCTGCTTATGAGATAATTCTAACTTTATTATCCAGCAGGGGGCGGCACAGACCATTATGAAATCACTTCCATTGGGTTTTACCTTCTGACACCCACAGCAAGACTGTTATTAACGCTCTATAAAGTATTAAAGACGCTTATTACCCAACCAGCTCCTGTTGAGATACACAGACACAAACACCGGGGGGACGGTGAAGAAGTCCACCACTGAATTCACTTCCAGCCAGAACCAGAGCTTGTCATTGGCAGCGATGAACTGTGGAGTTACAAAGACTAGTTAGTCAACTACACAACATATAAACGTGAAACCAAACCAACAAGTTTCCACTTACACGCAGTCCAAAGTACAAGAGAAAAAAGATGTTAAAGCCCATGTCGATCTGCAGGGTGAAGTCCTTGTCGAAGTGCTGGCAGGACTCAATTGGACTGTTGAGAGAAAAGGCAGATCACACATCGTGCAGCATGATGGGAATGTTGAAAACATCAAACATAAGGCTGAAATAGCTAAGAATAATCCACCTGAAAATTGTAATATTTACTTTCTGCAAATAATGCTTTTACATGAATATAAGCACCCTCTTAATTTTTCAGGCACAAAATGAAAAAATCATGAAAAAAAAACCCTAAATTGTAAAACAAAAACTTACATACTTCTTTTAACAAACCTAACTTGTGACACGTCGTTTTACTTGAAAAGTAGATTTAAAAAAAAAAAATCTATTTTAATGATTAGAGAAGCTTCACGATGATCATCATTGCGAAATATTGTTTTGCCCTGTGCAGCAGAGTGTTTTGATTGTGTTTGTTCCTTGGTTTTGACTCCTAGCCAGAGTTCTTTGTTTTCTTCCTTGACCATTTTGCCTTCCTATTTGTTTCCAGCCGTTAGCCCTAATTTGCACCTGCTATTTGGTTTGTTGTATTGTTCCAATATCAATTGCTTTTATTTTTTTTATTTTTTTTCCAACTCATTATTTAGCCTCTGCCAGGTGCCACGTGTGGCTAATGCTTCTTTATTTCTGTTGAGGCAATAAAAGCATATATGCATGTCTGCTTCCGGAACCATTTTTTTAAGAAAGAAGAGAGAACACAACGCAGAAGCGCACTGCTACATAAAGATGATGTATTTCCATTTACTTGTTACTTCTGCAGACTGGAAATATGGAATAATAGACGCTTATTTTGCAACAATAGATGTTCCGAACATGTCCCACCAATAGGAGGCCCAGTGGAAGACGTGGGGCTGGCTTGGACTTGAATGTAAATGAGTAGGATTTCAGGACGAATCACAGGACGTTGTCATTTCACGTTGTTCAGGAGCAGAATACACAGAGGCTACAGGACCTGAGGGAGAACAGATGCTGGGCCCAGAAACCTCACACCACAGAAACTCAAGCCCGGCTGTAATTAACAGACGTTTACCGTAAGTAATACTGGACTTCAGTGTCGGGTCACCGACGCAAAAACACACACACACACACACTCGACATAACACACACATAAGATACACACCAAACAAACCACAGTTGTGTAAAACTCACACAACACAAAACATGATAAGCAATACACACAGTACACACTCACTCTCACACAACACACAGAAGTCAAACACACACATGACTCCGGCAGCAGGAGACAATTGGTCCAGCAGGGGTCAAGCAGGCAGAGGTGAAAGTCAAGCTGCTGAGGTGATAAACTTCTTCTTGACAATTAAGCTAATATCCTGAATACTATTGTTTGATATGCAACGCAAATAATTAATAACTAAGGACTAAATAACCTAAAACCTAAACCTTAAAACTTAACACAATTTAGAGTTCTCGTATAGAAAGTCAAGAACAACATTTCTTAATGGTTAGCTTCATTTCTTGAAGGTCCGGTTAGTGAGTTGGTCAAAAACAGATCAAGTGCAATTCTCTGCCTTTTCTTTTCGTATTCTCTTTTGCTTTCCCTCAATTCCTCTAAGTATTCTTTTCTTCCTTCCTGAAACATGTCACCTAGCTCAGGGGCACCCATTGGAAAATATTTTTGTGCCTTGGGCTCAATACCGCACCTATTTTTTTTACTTCATACTGTCAGTTAGATGCTTCTATCCAAAGCAACTTTCATGTCATTAAGATTAGTAAAAATTGTACAGTGGGAATCGATCCCATAATCTGGTGTTTCCAACACCGTCTACTGACTGAGCTGCTGCACAAACTATTCTGCACCCAAGTTTAAAAAGTTTGCAATTTTTAAGTGTTTTTGGCAGTTTTGTCATTTAGTTCCCCTGCAGTGTCTGGTTTGCTTTGTTCAGAATAAATCAGTATAATTTGAAAAACATCAATAATAAAAGAACATTTACCGCCAAAGTGCAAATAATGTAACATGTTACATATAAAAAGAGCAGCATCACAAGAGTGACTTAATCAATGAGCCATAGTAAAAATAAGTGGTGTTTTTACTCACTCCTGCCAGAGTGATTTAAACTGCAAAAAGTTTTGACCTTACAAAAAATGCAAAAACCATTTTGCAACGACGACAACAACAACAACAACGATAATAACAATTACAAATAACTGGAAATACAAAAATATATTTTAATTTAAACTAACTCCCAGAATGTCTAGATAGTTTTATTACGTTTTATCGTCATAAATCTTTGTCCCAAGACGTTTTAAATCTTGGGACAAAAATCACTTCCTGTGATGAGGCTGCGTCTGAATGTGACGAACGTTACACGTCAGATACTCTGTTCTTCGGGTAATATTCATGATAGTCGTTTGGCCATTGTATTATGGCATAATGGTAAAGCGTGTCTTTATTGCACAGTTGTGAAAAGCGTAAATAAAGCCGCGTCAGCGTTTCGAGATTTAACAAACCTTTCTTTTAACAAATTACCGCTAAGCAGTTGCCGTCTTTTTTCAGCCGTGCTGGTTATATAATCTCGCTTTTCGTTTTTGATGCCCAGTTTTAACGAGATCATTTGTGAGTAAATAGCTACTTGTGCACGTATGTCGCGACGGCGCGCGAACAACAGTTGGACTAAGAAGGAGCGAGCGCGGTGTTTAGAGGCGGAGCACCAAAAACTCGCTGCATATTAGTTAAGACTGTCGCGATCACATAACGGGTTAGCGGTAGTTAGCGAGCAAAACAATTTAACAGAAATGCAGGTAAATAATGAGAAATTGTCATTTCTGAAAGTCAAAGAGTCATTTTTACTGGCCCCACCGGGCCAGCAGTTGTACCGATCTGGTGGCCCGGTTGGTTATAAAAGTAGGTCCGGGCCACCAGGCCATTTATATTGTCGACCCCAGGAACTGTTCAGTAATTTGGTCAGTGAGTATTGGTCAGTTAGTCTGTCAGTTGTTCGGCTAGTGGTACACACAGTGAATCAGTCAGTGACTCTATCAGGGATTCCATGTATTGGTCAGTTATTCAGTCAGTAATTTGATTATGTCAGTCTACTGTATGCTGTGCTTTGCAGCTCACATCATCCATCTTTTGAAGAAAAGGGCTGGAGAAAAGAATCTCTATCATGAATGTTCAGCAACACCGGCTTTCAATACCTCCGCAATTTCATCTGGTACAATAATCAAGCACGTGTATATATTGCTGTCACGCTTCACAGCTCTATTCACAGCTTTTGTTATTTGACCCGCTGCTTTTGCACATTCACTTTCATCCCACGAACTTTCTCTGGCTCTCGTGATGGAGATGGAGCGCACGTGACCTCAGTACAGAAGCAGGAATCTGCAGCTGAAAGACTGTTTGGCCTTGAGAGATTTTGTGAGCGTTAAACCTTTGAAAGCTGTGAGTCTTCTGTGTTTGACTCTACGGTAGAGTGGGTTATCAATCAATCTCTGGATCAGATGAGACACACTGAACCGTGTTCATCAGTTTACACCATACGCAAGTATATACACACACAAAACAGAGAAAGATATACAGTGTGCATTAAGATACAAACACACACAGTGCTGTTGTGTGTTATACTCACTCAGACGAGTCTGTGATGTAAATGACGAGTGCGCCGATGCTCAGAGCAAACACCAACACCACCTGAAACACACAACCGCAGCACACGTCACACACACACTGATATCCACACTTCTAGTGGCTCCATTCCCAGTTAAATAAAATAAAACTGTGATTTACATGTTTATACTAATTCAGCTAAACGTAAATCTCACTTGACAACCATCAACATGTTCAATGCTTCATTACTATTATTTTTGTTTCTTTTGGCCTAACATAATGTGTTTAATAATGCAAGATAAAAACACATTTTTTTTTTATAAAATTTATAACTGTGAAAGAGAAGTAAAAAAAAAAATTACGATTAATAGAGACTGTAAAAGACTGAAACATTAATTAATGGNTATATATATATATATATATATATAGTACTTGTGAGGGCACAATAAATATGTACCGTTAATTAGTACAAATATGTATCAATAAACAGCTATTTCATTATCTTTTTTTCAAATGTATGGTACACCGGAACACAAGATGCATGAAACAAAACAATTTTGGTAAACTAATTCACAATTACTATCAAATATTGTCCCATTGTAACACAAAACAAACAAACAAAACAACACAAATAGTTATTCATGTACGTTTTAGGTTCATTTATCCACAATACTTTTTCACAATTTATACACAGTTTTCTCCATTTTCAAGTTGACACCATTTCAGCATCAAGCATAACCAGAGCCTCTCGCCAATATCTGAATCAATGTCCTCATTCTGTCATTCAATGTTCCTAAGCAACTCGCGGTATAACAATTATGGACATGTTGACAACAATATCTGGCATTTGGTTCTTTGGTTAATTTTTTTAACCAAATTCTTTCATTGGTTTTGGTTAATAGTTTTGCTTAAATTGAGATCCAAAGTAGCTGTCTTCAAAAGGGTTGATGATATGGCCATGAGATCAAGAGATTCCCTCTTCAAGAGAGTCAGAGAATTGGGGTTGAAAGAAAGTATGACAAGTAAAATTAACTTTTAAACCCCAGAGTGGGCACATCATAAAACATTTTATAGTACACTAAAATTATTAATTTGAGTTGAACATATGCATGTGCTTAATCTGCATATCTTTGCATACTATAATTTACAAGTCATTTAAAATGAAATTAAGTTAAAAAGTACAAGACATAACAGTTGTGTAGTCTTATTGTTTGGATTCTTAAAATTCTTATAATATTTTGTAAGCAAAATAGTGTGTTTTCGTTTTTGCTAGATGGTTGTCGGGTGCGTCTTCTGATTCTAAAACTATCTGCAAATCGTTAGACATGTTGATGATGAACAAAAAACTGTTTTGGGAAAGGATGATATAATTAATGAAGTATCCGGTTCTCAGCTCTCAGGTAAAGTACCACGTTGTCCTCATGCCGAGACAGATAATTCTTTATTCTGGATTCATTTGTAATAATCAGAAATCAGTGTTGGAATCAATAGGCAACCATACACTCTCTGACTACGAACAATCCAGCAGGAGTTGATCACACGTCAGCTTATCAATGACCACAGATATTTACGGCTTAAAACAGGTAAAGCCTCTCACCAAGTCCCACCTCTGTGTTTAGGGCCGGCAGCCCAGCATTGGTCAGTAAACCTGGCCTGACCCCAGAGATTTTCTTTCACGAAAGTGCATTTGGTCAGTGAAAGCGAATGTCTCGTTTCCTTCCCAAGAAGAACAAGTACCCAAGACAATTTTTTTGTCTTTTATTTTTGTCTTTTAGAAATTTCACACGAATACTATATACGTACCAATATTAGACTCGTTTATAGAAACGATGCAGTGCATCTTTATTCTAAACTGTTATTGAGACATACTTTTCAACATTTGAATAAAGGGAAAATGATTGGTTAGTGGTGTGAGGAACCATCAGTATTAAGTTTTACTAGTATTTGTAGTCTTATTTAGACTATAAAATTGTTTAATTTCTGCACTGTAGCAATAATCTAGTGTAATATCTGCAGAGTGCAGGTGTGGCTCATGAATATTAATAAGGTCACATGACTGGACAGTGTAGTATTCCTCACGCAGGTCAGTCTGTAGCTCAGTTTCAGGGCAGGTAAATAATGATGTATTGGTAGTTTACCAGCGAACCTCCTCGTCTCTCTCTCATGAATTTTAAATAAGAGGGTGGATTATTTTCCATGAGGGGAAATGCTATTGTTTCTAATCTATTGAATCGCTCCCACCGAGATCTATTTTTAATGGCCACTCGCGCGCAGGAGGATCCTGACGGAGAACCGGTTTTACAACAGGACGCCCAGAAGAAGAGGACAACACCTTGGAGGTCAAAGGTCATCACTCATATCATCAGTGTGCAAGTCAACCAACAACACGTCTGATTCACATCGGTGGTCCAGTGACCCGCTGTGACCAGCAGAGGGAGATTATCTGATGGAATCTTCAGAAGAAACAGATCTGTGTGAGATCAGCTGTTTGGATTGTTTCGAGAAGCAAGCGCTATGCTCATTTTGTTTGTGTGTGTGTGTGTGTAATTGCCAGATTTATGGAGCTTTCTGGTTGTTTAACTGTTTTTATTTTACTTTGTTATGGAATTTGAGTCTCTAATCTTCCATTCACTTCACTCCGTCTTCTGTCAAGAATTATGCTGCTACTTTCTTTTTCGGCAGCCAGAAAATGCAGCGAAAAACACAAAAAACTATCAGCAAACAAGTTTATCCTGAACTTCAACTGATGGTGAACGGCGAAAACATGTACTGAACCATCCAGAAAGACATCGAATTTATGTATAATTAATTGTCTTTACTATTATGCTTTTAATGTCATGTTTATTATTAAAATAATTGAAAAAAAGATTTCACGTGATGGATTCTTCTCACCGATCAGATACTGATCAGTCAGAAGTGCCGGTCTGAACTAGCAGGATAATTTGGTTAATTCGTTATGTTAAAAGGTGAACCACTGGATGATGCTTTTGTACTTTTAGAGTATCAATCCAATGATCTTCATCAATGTGACGTCACTGAGCTCAAATCAGATCCATGTGAATAATGAATTGCTTCAATCTCTCGCTGTGTTGTGAAAGCGCCTCATCCATCATGAAAGCCGAGCCAGTGTATCTGACCACACTGAAGCGGATCTGGTCAAACCGTTTACCACGGGTCGGGAAACATGAGTTGCCCAGGTCAAAGGTCAGCGCTCATTTCATTAAGCTTCAGCGGCTCAACATCCATGCATTAGTTTCCTAAACTGCTTCTTCCATTTCTGGACCATGGGGAGTTAGCATCTACTGGTATCAGTATCTATCGTTAGGTATCAGCATCTCTGGGTCTGGCCCTTAGAACTGAGCTGACCAATCACACAGCAGCACACACAGCCAATTAAAAGACTTGATACTCCTGAACGCTTTATGTTGGACTTTGTTGGAATCAGAAAATACAAACCTAATAAAAAAAAAAAAATACATTGTTTGAATGACAATTCATACCAAAACAAAGGAGTTTTTCCTGTATCGCTACAATATTAAATGCACATTTAAACCCACATCAAACATGAGTACATTAAACTCATGAAGTGTAAACGTACATATCAATCCCATTCAGCTTCCTCGTAAAAGATTGTTCAGACACACATAGGTTTTCTGCCAATCTCAAGCCAATAAAAACGTGAGAAAGAGCAGCTCATTACTGCATGATAAGAGGAGATGTGTGACCTCTGATGGAGGGAAAGAGAGGGGGAAAAGAGAGGGAGGCCGGTGAATAATTTACAGGTCTCTTCATCCTCCTCTTCCTCCTCACATTGCTGTAAATGAGCAGTAAATGTCACGGTGGGATATCCACATCAACCACACCACAGCGCCACACACATCTCTTCAGATCAGCACTAAACTTAAAGAGAGATTCCTAAATTCGGAGGAATTCCAGACAGGCCAGCAACGTGATTGGCTGTTGTGTTATTCAGATGAGGGTGCTCAGTGTGTGATTGGCTGTAGTGATGAGTGGGCGTGTTTGTGAGGCTGAACTCACACACAAAAGAGGATTTTCAGATTCATCTCTTGAATGAGGCCAGATTGTTTCATCTCTCTCATAATTTTTTTTCTACATATAGGGGATTTGTTTCTAATAAATGGATCACTCTAAACATCTAATGTTTCAGACACACACAGACAGACAGGAATATTCTGGTTATTTTTAGGTGTCTGAACAAACAGACCTGAAATACTGAGAAACTACAGTGTGATTGTATCCGTGTGTGTGTGTGTGTGTGTGTGTGTATGTGTGTACACATATACAGTATATGCACACTTGTATATATATTAATACGTGATTAAGGATTAAAAACCCAATTCACTGCCACAAACCCCTGATCTGATCAAGGGAGGGAAGCTGCTGTCGCTATGGTTACAGACATAATAAAGAGTCGTCACGGTGATGAGGACAGGAAATGACTCATGATTCACCTGCGCAAACACACACACACACACACACACACACACACACACACACACACACATATTTTTTTCTTTTCTCAAACGGGGAAAGTTTGAAACAGTATATACATATTTATGGCACAGTGTATTGTTAGTCTGCTCAAAGTGACTGATTTAGAAATGTGGCCTTTTCCGTATTCACAAAATGTATATAAAATTACTTTACATTTATATTGATAGTTATTTGCGAATTACTGAGTGGGGAGCTTTAGGCAAATTGTCATAAAAAGGAAACAATAAATGCTTTACTCAAAAATATATTAAGAAATAGACAGAAGATCACAAAATTAGGTGAACAGAGAGGTGGTAAATATATGTAAAATGTATTTTTAATTAATATTTATAGATATTTTACTCATCCAAATGCTACTTGTAAACATAAACTGTATTGTAAATCATAAATAAATTCACATTTAAAAAAAATGTTTTAATAAAAGATTCATATGAGGCTTTTTAAAAACGCCAATCAGTTTGATGTGAGTCAGACAGACATGGGCTGTACAGTAAGTGTTTGTGTGTGTGTGTGTGTGTTTGTGTGTGCGCCTGTGCGTGTGTGTGTGTGTCGTGATGAAAACGGGTCGAGTGTGTGGGATAATCTGCTCAGCTTAAAGCTCGTCACACAATCACAATCCCAGTGACATCACTGTGCCGTGTGCCTTCCCCTCTCGAGTCCTGACGTGACACCACATCTCACAAACACCAGGGAAGAGCCTCAATGCACCCAAACACACACAGTGGACATGTGACAAAGAGTGTGGCATTTTGTAAAACTGTATGTGTGCTTTTATGTGTGATTGTGTGTTAGTAGTAGTGGAGTGTGTGATTAAATCCATTTATGTGTGTCAATGTTTGAGTGTGTCTTAGTAAGTTTCAATGTGTGAGAGAGAGTCCGTGTGTGTGTGAGAGAGAGAAAGAGAGAGAGAGAGAAACAGATCATGTGTGCATGTCTCTCTGTGTTTCTTTCTGTGTGTGTGTGTGTGTGTGCGTGTGAGTGTGTGTGAAGTGTCCTGACTCACCAGCACTCGTCCGGTCAGTGTCTGAGCCGAGATCATGACCCCAGCCCAGTCCTTCACTGAGGTCATCCAGCCCACCTCGTTCGCCCCCGCTGTCTCTCTCTGACCTTTACTCACTCCATCGGTGATGACCGCCGGGTTACTGACGCGCTGAACGTCCTGCACAACACAAGCAACACAGTCATGATATTGCCATTCCGCCGAAAGCTTTACGTTCTTTAAACCAGTAAATGTTTTCCACTATAAACTGTGAGCACAAGGCTAAATCTGTATAGTTTCGGGTTTTAAACTGGATTTTGGAAAATTATTTAATACCACAAAAAAAACTTAAATGTGACTTTCACATCTATCTGCTCACTCACATTAACATCAACCAGGGTTAAAAGACAAGGCGCTAATCGCTTACAATCTCACAAAAAACAGCAGAGAAAAGCTCCAAGCAACAGCAGAAGAAGCTTCTTTAGGTCAGTTAAGGTCAACTGAACTACAAAACAAGACATTTTAGACAATCATGACACAACTCATTCTTGATCTGTTGGTTGTTACTTTGCTAGATAGCTGAGCAATTAGTTAGGTAGCTAGCTAGTTAGTGGGTTACCCAAATAGTGAGAAGTTTAGTTATCGAGTTAGCTAAATATTATATTATATTGTATAATATAATATTGTATAAATAACCCACTGTAAACAATTAGCAATGAACAAAACTGAGTTATTGAATTGAAATGAACAAATGTTATAAATATTAGGGCAATATTCACAGGATCATCACAAATAAAATCAATACTATTACTTATTATTATCATCACTATTTTCTTTCAGACGATACTGTTCTTTTGAGTTTTTAACAGTTTTAAAATCTGTGATTTTGAAATACAGAACTAGGAAATTTTTCTGCATCTGGTTCTTGACATGTGTAGCTGATTCATAGTTATGTATGAGTTAAAGTAATAAGTAAAGTACAATGAGTGAGATTGTCAATATGGCGAACAATATCGAACTTGGTGTTGTTAAGAACAAGGTGGAAAAATTGAAAGTATGAGGTAAAATCGAATCAAAATTAAATATTAAATGAAAATAGTAGTCATAACATAAGTGGAAAACTTTATAAAATTCAAATTGTGCAAATGTTTTGCTACTTAAACCTGAACATTACAGAATGAGCTGCAGTAACCTCTCGCTGAAGTACGCAATCAGAGGTTTGTGCGTACTGTAAGACATTTTGCTGATGAGCAGATGATCAAAGCACATGAACCAACACCTTAATGCTTATGATTTGGCCACACCCACACATCGAAGAAACCAAGTACTGCTTTCAGAAGCTTCAGGAAGTCTCTTGCACACTCCTGATTTCTCTAACATGCATTGCATCCCTATTTCACACTTTTGGCTCCATACTTTACATGTTTAATAAATGTTAAGCCCTAATTTTTAGAGAATATTTGTGCAGCTAACTGGGGTGTGTACTTGTGTAGTTGTGATGCTTCTGGAATTAGCTCATGTTGGGGCAGCATTGGTGTAAAGTAATCTTTAGGACAAATGTGGTAGGGAGTTGGACCACGGGCATTGCAGGTTCGAATCCCGGTGGATCCCCTAGCGGCCATCTTGACAAGCTCACTCATTACAGCTTTCCAATCTAAAGCACAATTTCAATCACAAGTGTCCGTACCAGTGAATCTCTGAGACTAAATCATGGATCGATAGAGTAGCACGGCCACACAGACCTTTCCATCTCAGACACGTGCACTTCATCTGATCACATGCTGTTAGAGGCAATTTATCAGCCACCGGGTCATCTAGACGGCTTCTACACAACACAAGATTGCTATCGTTTAGCATCCACTTCGGTCCTGTGTGTACATCTCTACAGTGTGTGACTCTAAAGAACTCGAGATACCAGCCAGCTCCGCTGATGCCTCACTGAACTCAAGGCTTCCGACACTAAAAGGTCTTCTCAAACTTCTCATCTCTGCATCGCATCTCACCAAGAGACTGGCAACCATTAGTAGTCGCTCTCTCACCTGGTCAAATTACCAGAACATGTGACTTCCAGTCAGTTATTCAACACCATTGAATTCATAATAGAGCTCATCAAGAAACCCATCAGGTTCCAACCTCCAACGCAAATCAAAATTCCTTTGCCGGAAGTGAACAGGTCTGATTGTAAAGAATGGTGTTTTTATCCTATAATTAAGTTTACTTTCAAAAATACAATCAGTGAATCTGTGCCTTTAAAATACTACAATATTTTATGTACCGCAAACATAAGCACCCAATTTTTTCAATTTTAGAAACTCAAAAACTGGAGGGTGGTGCTTAATTTCGAAATTTCAAATATGCACGTAAATATAAGCATACCTATTTCCAAATGTCAAGTCAAAATAAGAAGAAACTCATTTTTATAGTTTAAATAAGGCTTTGTCTGATGTTCGTGCTCCATTTGCGTGCTTATATTCAGTTAAATTTGTTATTAGTATTTTCCTTCAGCATTTAACTCTTCTGTGGAATTAGATTCTATTTAAAACATAATATTCTAATCAAAACCTATGTTGCATGTCTTAAAATAGATCCATTATGACAAAGATAATCATTGAATATTTCCGTTTTAAAAGAAATGAATTGCTCAGAAGACATTCATCATATGATAACTGCTCTAGTTTCACCATCACTCACTCCCTCTCCCTCTCTCTCCCTCTTCTAGTATGCCTTTCTGTCTATCACTTTCTTTATTAGTCTGTCTGTCTATCTTTTCATCTCTCTCTCACTCCTCTTTATATCTCAGTCACTCTCACTTTGAGATTAATTGGCGTTGGCTTTAATGATCCAGCTGAGCGTGGTCCAGAGCTGCTGCTCTACATCAATATTTAATTTCAAAGAGCACAAAGTTAAAGTAGAAACAACCAGTGCTGAGGGAGTCCTTCTCTCTATCTCTCCCACTAACTCTCCCTCTTTCTTTCATTCACACTCACACTCTCTCCCCGATTTGTTCACTCTCTCTCTCTCTGTCTATCTCTCTTTATGTGTCTTTTTTGTCCCACTGTCTCTGTCTGTCTGTCTGTCTGTCTGTCTATCTAATCTATCTATCTATCTATCTATCTATCTATCTATCTATCTATCTATCTATCTATCTATCTCTTTTTTGTTTCGCTTTCTCAGTATCACTGTCTATCTATCTCTCACTGTCTCTCTCTCTCTCTTTCTCATGTACTCTCTTACACTCTCACTCTCACACACACACACACGCACACACACACACACACACACACACACACACACACACACACACACTTTACCATTAATTATGGTAAAGACAGCTGAAGTGATGAAGACTCCGACCGTGTGAACAATCATTCACAGTTTCTTTCCTTGATTATCTGATGGAGGTTGAGCAGCACATTCGCTCAATCACGGTCACTTCCTTCCTGCCTGCGCAAGTTTCATTAGCCCTCTGGCTCTAGAAAAGGCTTCATGCTCTAAATAAGAATGAATTACAGTTTTATTTCTACAGATACATATAAAAATCTCTCCGTGAATTGGGACATCCTCTTAATAGGGACAGAGTCTAAAGTTCTCAAACAAATCTTATAACGTAAGCCTAATAATATTTTACTGCTTTAAGAACAACTTAGTACTTTTATTTGCACATACATTCGTCTGTGAACTTGTCTCAAGCCAAAAAACGAAAGTGTGAATTAAACCAGAAACAACACCTTGAATTGCAGAAAAACACAAATAGCATTGCTCAGAAGAACAATGCTCATTTTGAAGCATTTGTGCATTTCATTTTCAATGAAGGAAGAAAATGGTAGGTTTTGTTTATATTGAGTGTATATTGGAGCCTCTGTCACTTTAATACTCTGTATTACTGCTGCTCTTCAGTGTCTGTGTTCTATAATCTTCACAGCGCAAACCCAACAAAATGAAAATATCAAATGTTGCACGTTCATTTTACCGTTATTTGTTTCGAATAAAAAAAGGTCATGATGAATTGTTACGTAGAGAACCTAGTGTGGCATAACAGGGCATTTTGCTTTTTAGAGTCAGCTGCTTTATTGGGACAAAAGGACTAAGTCTAATACATACTACTGTATTTACCTGAATATAAGCACCGCCCTGATTTTTCAGGCTGGTTTTTATTAAACAAAACTAACTTGTGACTCGTATGATTTTAATATTGTATTACTTGAATGATAGATAACAAAAAGTCGATTCTAGTGGTCAGAACTTCATTTTCCAAGTCCGAGCACCAGTCCGAGCATGCGCAAAGCAACTGCGGGAGGCCGGATGAGCTCTCTGTTCATCCGAAGGCATGTGAAGAGAATCGAAGCAATGGATTATTATCCCGTTTAGCAGACCGAGCGTTTTGATTGTGTCTGTTCTTTGGATTTTGTAATCCTTGCCCGTGTTCTTAGTTTTCTTCTGATCTGACTCTTTCTGCGTTGACACATTGGACCAGTTTGTTAGCGCTAAGACAAGCCACGTGGTTTGTAGTTTCTGTTTGTTATAATATTCTTGATTGTATTTAGTTTAATCTTACTTCTTCGGGTGTTATCTTGTATTACCTTTGTACAAATACGTTTGCCTACGCATTATTTAAAGACGCACACGCGCGTCACTGCATAAAGACGACATGTTTCCGTTACTTGTGATTGCTCCTGACTTGAAGCACGGAAAAATTATATTTACGCCTTTATTTGAAATAGCCCCGCCCCATTGTATATAATACCACTGAATATAATAAATAACTATTAATAAATAATTGATGTGTAAAATAGTCTCATTGTACATTTCTTCTCTCACATCACCCGTCATCTCCTGATCTCCACTGCAACATTGGTCAACCTTCTGAATTATCTTTCTGTGTCTGTATCTAATTAGTTAATTAATTTCCCTGTTCTCTGTGTTTATTACCTCTTTATAAAACCACACCTACCCATGTTGCTACTTTCACTCTGAGCAAGCATGACAACAACTAACTAAAACACATGTAGTAGTGGAGTGACACCTGACTCCATTACCCAGAAGACACTGCATTTTCGAACATTTGTGTTTGGTAGTTTTAGCTGTTTTCACTAGTCAACAAAATATTCTATTCCCTCATGTTTTTCACTTCAGTGTCCAACTATTGAACTGTTTCTCGTCACTGGTGAGAGAGGAAGGGTGGACAGAGGAAGAGGAAGAAAAACAGAGAGAAATGTGGGGGAGAGGAATAGCAAAAGTAGATTTGCTGTTGACCTCATTCTTAATGGTGTTCCACTAATGGCACTGTTTATGTGATTAGTGTGTGTGTGTGTGTGTGTGTGTGTGTGTGTGTGTGTGTGTGTGTGTGTGTGTGTGTGTGTGTGGTGGGGGGTGCGGACAGACGGTGTCCTGCACAAAACAATAACACAAAAACACACAAACTGTAGTGGCAGCACTCCACTTCCCTTTCAGAATGATTGGGTCTCTCAGTCATTCATGTCAAACCTTCCCGGTGGAGAACTACAGAGATGCTGGTGGACACAGACTGACCCCCTCACACTCAACATCAATGAATCTTTCGGACACATTCGAGCTGTTCCGCCTTCCACCGCACCTCAATATTTTCTTTCAAGGAATTGTAAAGATGATACAGTACTGAGCATTTCAAGAGCCTGGAGTGATAGTTGAGAGAACTGAGAGGTTCATCAGTCTCCTGTTTCATCTCTATTGAACAATCGACCAATCAAAGACAAGGACACACTCCCTGATGAATGGTCAACCAATCACAGACCAGAATACACTGATAATCAACCATTCACAAGGGAAGGCAAACACCAGGTCACTCAGGGTCAATCTGCTAGAACTGTGGAGAACACGTGAAAAAAAAAATTAAAATAATTTATTTTACTTTCACACACACACACACAAAAAGTGATCAGTTCTGATAAGTGCCGCGACTGCCGCCTATATAGAGGAAAAGTGATTCCATTCTCATGACAACTGTTGTCATCGGCTTCACTGACATCTCTAACACACACATGCAACACCAGTCTCTCTCTCTCTCTCTCTGTCTGTCTATCTCTCTCTCAGCTCAGCTGGTGTTTGTCTGATCTTTACTGCTCAGACGCTGCTCTCAGCACCGTTCACTTACTGACCAGGTGTGTTGTCTACTTAGGGCGCATTTTAAGAGTGACATCAACCTGAATAAAGCTGACATGAGTGAACAGTGCAGTGCATGTGCAGTCAAAACCATCCCATAATGCTCTGCTTGTAAAACACCCACTCACACAACATTCACTAAACATTAACTAACTACAACATCATGGTCCAATAATGCCCAACTGTTTGTCTTTTTAAGATAATAAATATTAAAATAATAATTAAAAACAATCACTGCTTATTTGTATTACTGTTTCAACAATGTATAATGTAAATATAAAAACGATGCTTTGTTGTTATTATCAGCCTTGACTGACAATAATAATGATTTTCAGTTATAATAAAATAATTATCATCAACCTCAGGTATAAGACTAATGAGTCTTAAATTCAAACATAATGGGGATTATTTGTATTATAATATACTCTGTCTGTGGGTGTCTGTATGTGTGTGTGTGTGTGTGTGTGTGTGTGTGTGTGTGTTTTCCAGAAAAGCATCGTTACATAAGGGGATATTTCCTCTGTCAATAATGAATATGCAGCCTGTTGCTTAGCAACAAGTATCTGATTCACACACACACACACACACACACACACACACACGCACACACACACACACACACACACACACACACACACACACACACACACTATAGAGTGACGAGGCATTTTGAATGGGAAAGATGCTCCACAGATCAGCTGCGGGAGCTGTTAACTCTCCAGTTTCCCTAAACCAGCCTGGATAGAAACACATCACACCAGCGCGGCCGGATCTCCACTGACCACCATGTGCAGCCTCTTTCCAGAAGGAACCATTACCGGAGGATAATTCCTCACTTAAGATCCAGACACCAGAACAGAACCAGAGACCATCACTGTGTCCAGGAGAAGTAATTGTGACTCCTGTATTGTGAACCTTGTAATGATGTGGAACTTACTCAGTGTTGATCTGAGCTACACACATACACATACATTTTCTTATGTGGATGTTGGAATTCACACAAAGTCAAACCTTTTTCCTGCGTATTTTTTTTAAACATGCGCTCTATGACTCGAGACTGAGGGCTGAGCGGCTTCAAACCCATTTCTAACAGCTTCCACCACACATTCAGCTATTTACAGGAGAAGGTCAGAGATTGTGCAGCTTTAAGTAGATTCTATTGGCTCTAAAAAGTGCTCACATACCTCCAAAAAATTAATTATGAATTAATTAGTTACACTTCCTTATACTGCACAGCACCCTTCAGATATCATTGATCAGACGCACACAAACACTAAGGAAGTACAGTGACAAAATTTTGTGTAACACAATTGGTCGTAATGATTAAAGTTGGTCCTAATGATTGATAGATGCAACAGCCAATCAGAACACACTTACTGAATGGTTAAGTTAACTTACTGGAACTTTTGAAATGACATCGCATCAAACCGATGAATTTGATTTAAACTCAAAAGACCATAAAAATATATAAATAAACCACATTACAGTATCAATAAACACAAGTTTTAAAGTGTTGTAAAAAGCAGTTGTAGTCAGATTACAAGTCTAACCCAAGGTAAGCAAGCAGTAAAAATGGCAGTAAGATTAAACAGTGTCATGCCATGTGCAGTAAAGACTTGGATCTTCTCCAAGGAAAGAATGATGAAACAAATAAATCACATTTTTCAACAATAATCTACACAAAATTTGAAAGAGTTTTTAGTTGCATTTGCAATGGTTTATGAATCAGTAGGCGTGGCAAATGTTTGACTCTGTGGACCTAAATCCATATTATAACTGTTTTTGACCACACTCATTTTCATACTAAAACCCCTCCAGACCAAAACCCTAATCACTGATCTATGAAACTTTGTCCACGCTCGCTACCCAGACTCATACTCCTGCCCCAAACGGCCCAATGGTGGCGCTGTAGTACGAAACACAAAACTGTCCAAAAGCTGAAATCTTCAGCATCACTGACGATACTCTGCTATAAACAACCAAACTTTCCTTTGTTTTGGTGTAAAAAACACAAAAACATTAGGAACACATTGAAATTTAATGAACTGTCCTTCATCAAAACGTTCCTTGAATAACCTCATTTCCTTTAAAATATCTCTGTAAAGAAATAGGATGTGGTCCATTTTCCTTTGAAAATTCTACACTCTTTATCGACTTTTCTCCGTTTGGATAATGACATTTTGGCTAATGAGGGTTTTATAGGTTTTTTCCACTTTCTAATTATTCTGCGTGCATGATCAAACCTCCTTGGGGGCGTATGTTTGACAGACACCCCTGCTCTAGAGTTTATCTTCAGAGTTTTTATTTGACAACAACATCATGAACCGTTCAGCATCATGTCTGAACACCTGGACACATGACGGTGGAGACAAGATCAGTCAGACAAGTCTGCAATTCCTTGGGTTTCAAGCTAAATTCTCTTGGACAAAAGTTGAAAACATCTCAGTGTACGACACAGATTTTCCACCACAGTACAATATTAACACTTACAACAATCTAGCGCTCCTTTAAAAACATTTTTCAAAAAGCCAAAAGTACACATAGTGAGTGAGTGAGTGCTGCTAGACAGTGAGAGAATGAGTTAGAAGTAAGGAATAAAGTGAAAGACAGAGGGGTTGTGTGAGTGACTGTGGAAGGAGAGCGGACGCTAAAGCAGGAGAGCAGACACATGAAAACGAGCGAGTTCCGTTCCATGTTGTGATATGTGATATCAAATCACCTGTTTCCCTCAGAAAATCGACTGGAGTTCAGTTTAAACGCACTTGGCCTCGAGTGAGTTTTACCTTCTTTTTGCCTTTACAGTGGCAGCAGGCAGTCCACAGGTACTTCAGGCTTCTCCACAGCAGGATGATGAACAGACCCCCGAAGAAGGTCACCATGGATGAGGCCAGGAAAGCCCACCACATCCGTTGGCCGTTGGGGTCACAGGGCACATCCGAGGTGTAGGGGATGATCACGTCCATCCGGCTTCGAACCGGGGACCGGCCGCCCTTCAGGTGCTCGTGGACGGGGTAGGTCATTATTGCGGAGAGCCGCGCGTCTTCGCCTGCTTCGTCCGCTTGAGTTGGAAGCATCGAGCGTGTTTCTTGAGATCCCGCACCCGACCATCAGCCATGTTTGAAGGCGCGGATAACCCAGAGCTCTCCTCTCCTCTCCCGCCGCGCGCAACCGGTGAACAGCAGCTTCCGAGAGAAGTCAAACGGAGCGGCGTCTTCTAAACACCCACGACTAGACTACTACCAGAAGCGCGTCGTCATACAGTTCAACGACAGCATTCGTTTAAAGATGGAAAACATCGCCGCGATTAAAGTCCACGCGAGCGCTGATCAGACTCCGCGCGGACCGCTGTGTGCGGGCGCGCGCGTGTGTGTGTGTGTGTGTGTGTGTGTGTGTGTGTGTGTGTGTGCGTGCGCGCTCTATCTCTGACAGACAGAGCGCGGTCTAATCTCTCCCTCTCTCTATCGCTGTCACACCCATGCCCTGTTAGGCCCAACGGTGGCGCTATAGCCTACCGAAACACGTAAGTATTCTATAAAGCTAAAATAGTTAACGAGTGTGTTGTGTCTCTGGAGTGCGTAATGGCTTATGAACACAAGAGGAATCACAATAACAACAGCCGTCAAAAGGTTTACTTGCACATTACTTGCACAATTGACATGTCACGTGCGTCATTTGTAATTGCACTAGTCCCCGAACTCCAGTTATAGTCGTTGGATTCAAAATAAATAGCGACAAATATAGAGAGTTCATTTATGTAACGAATGTACTCAACAGGTTTAACTTTTGAACAAAACACAAGTGTACGCCTTGACCATGACAAAAAAAAAAAGTTTACCGAGTGCGCAGGATATGGTTTAGATTAGAAGTTATGAGCGAAAATGTGATACAGCTTTGACGCGCCACCTTGAGGCCAATAACAGCTAAGACCTGCACGTAACCTCATAATTTTCATGATGCATTAATTGCAGTAAGGCTCCCTGACATTGATTGGATTGAACTTCGAAACAGATATAGCTGCTTATTTTAATTATTAAAAATGAACATGATTAATCTTAACATTACTATATTTTCTGAATTGTAAGACTCGTATATAATAACACACAAACCCAGATCAACGACACTATTTCCTGAACGGCGTGTTACGGTGTTGTTACAAAATAAAATCAAAATGTTCAAAATTAGCTAATGAACAAGAGTCACTTAGAAAGATTATCTTAAATAATGCCAGATAATAGTAATAATCTGTCACCTGCTAAAGAGCCGCCGGTCCGTCATTAGTCACGCTGCTTCCCTGGTGGCCACCAGGTAGAGCCAAAAAGCAAATGTTTAAAATAATGTAACACTGTACCATTTAGAGGTTGAAGTGTCAACCAGTTTAATAGTATTTAATGCACCTTACATTACTTGAAAATGCTACTTCTACTTTGGTTTAAACTTCATATCATACAGTAACTTTAAAAGTTCTTAATCGACCAAATATTTTACAACAATCATGGTGCATCTTGCCACGATTCCTTTGTTTGAAATGTTTATACAAATGGGTAAAATAAATTGGTATGCGTATTTTATGAATGATCCATGATAAACGTCGTCATTTTTATTTTTAATTATTGTAATTAAAATACAGAAAGATCAAAAACTTTAATTTGCGTTGTGTGTATATATATATATATATATATATATACACATACATACATATATACACATACATACATATATATATATATATATATACACTCTCTTATCTATATATATATACACTCTGTTATATCTATATATATCTATATCTATATATTCATAGATATGCAAATACAAAAGTCTATAATACAAAATATTTAATGTGCAAATAAAACAATATAACAAATACAAAATAAAATCTAGACTTTATTAAAAATGAATAAATGAATGCATTAATAAGGAAACTCCAATCATTCACAGGGTTTGTTCATGTACCACAGTTATTATTCAGCCGTATTATTCGGTCTTTAGAATGGAATGAAAAACATTTATATTTAAACAGGAAGAGACATCAGTGGTTATTATAAAGTTAAAGAAAAGTCACATCTAATCTCTTATAACCTAATAACAATAAAAGTGCACAAAAGGATTTGGCACATGGTTTAAAGAGAAAGTGTGAGGATTGAGTGTAAAAAGTGTATACGTAATCCTTAATTTAAATAACACAAAAAAATAGAAAGCAGAGTACAAAAATACAAGAAAATTACACGTTTGCTATTATTTACATGTGTTTACGCCAAAAAATAAAATAAAAATGCTTTAAAAGTACGCTTTTGTCCAATAAATCAGTTACCAGTTAAAACATCTTGTTAAAGTTTGATATAAAAAACTCTTTACATATACAATATACACCTGTGTGCGTATGTGTGTGTGTGTGTGTGTGTGTGTACACATTTCTATCCATGTCTTCCATCAGGAATCCAAAGGACTTTGTTCTGCTCGGTCTCCACGACGGCCATAATCTGAGCACATGTGCTGGACAAACTCCCTCCCTGAACCACTCCTGCAACACAAATCAACCATGCCTCAGCATTACATGTGTAACAGTATGTGTGCGTGTGTGACAGACCGGTGAAGTATCTGCTGTATTCCGTCTCTGTTCTCTGCGCCGACTCAAACTGCTCTTTGGAATGTTTCTGAGAGACTTTATCTCGCAGGTAAACCGGGTCTTTCTGCTCCCTGATCACAAAGAATATGAGACAAGAGTCAAGACGTGTGTCTGTATCATGTTTCAAGACGGTTTCGAGCTCTTACTTGATCTGCTTTGCACTTTTGTATCGGATAAATATCACAATGGGGTAAATCTTCACGACGTGCAGCCGCTCGATGGCGTGAGCTGCAATGTCCAGAAGACAGTGACAGTCCTGAGAGAGAGGGGGGGGGGGCAAGAGACACAGACAGGGAAAGACAGGAGGAGATGGGGAGAGAATGAAAAAATAACCATCAAGAAAACAGAAAAAAATAAACATCATAAAACAGTTGAGGGGAAAAAAATGAAAATGGCAAGAGAAACACTGAGAGATAGCGGTAAAGCGAGAGGCAGAGAGAGAGAGAGAGAGAAACAGACTGAGAGAGAGAAAGCGACAGATGAACAAGACAGACAGAGAAACAAGCAGAAAAAGAGAGAGACAGAAGGAAACACGCGACAGGAAGAAGGCTTGCGTCTCTCAGTAATATTCCTCACCTTCTCTGTGATTTCTCTGATGGAGGTGACGGTGGTAACGTCAAAGTGTCCGCTGCGGCGCTTAAAGTCAATGAAGAGTCCGTCTTTCACTCCTCTCTCGATGGCCTGCTGCGTCGCCTTCATGCCCTCTGAACAATCACACTCACGGTCACTCACGGTCACTCAGACGGCCGGAGCGGATCTGACCTGGCAGACAGCGCACGTATTTCCCCGGAGCCTCTCGCAGCAGCATGTCTTTTATTGGCTCGGAGAGCGGCCCCAGGATCAACACTGGCCTCCGATTGGTGGATTCCACTTTCTGAACACGCTGATAGGCCAAACTCATGCAGTCTGGGCACACAGAGAACACAGAGCGCTAGAGCAGACGGAGAAACGTCCTGTGTTGGCAGGAAGTAGCAGGAGCGTCAGTCTCTCACCCTCAGTGAAGGGCAGTGAGTCGGTGCTGATGGCGTCAGGTGCCGGACCCTCGCGAGCATCTTTAGAGCTGCTGCGCTTATGTTTGAGTCTGCGGCGGAAGAACGAGCGCCGTGCGGCCGCCGACATCGTTTTACTTGATGTGCCATCCTCTTTCCCATCACTGACACTGCAGCGCCGCAGACAGTCCTGCTCCATCCTGCACACACACACACAGTGTCAGGGTGCTACTCAGCCGCTGGATAGCAGGTGAGGACGTACATGCACTTGCTGGGCACATGCCCGCGTGCCAGTCTCTGAGCGTTCTCATCTAGTTGCCATGCCAACCAGTAGCCCAGAGTTCCGCTGGGCAGCGTGTCGTCCACGTAGAGGATGTCGTCTTTCTTGAAGCTCAGCTCGTGAACAAGCTCGCCCACGTGTTCGAACAGTGCCCTACAATAAACGCCGCACTTCTGATCCTCTCTAGCTTCTGGATTCACAGATTTTCTCTGTCTTCTGTGGAGTTTTCCAGTGGATGGAAATGCGAGGGAGTGTTACCTGACGTAGAAACCGTCACCCGGAGCGTCTCGGACCTTCAGGAAGAGCTGTGGGGTCTGCTGGACCACCAACACTACCTTCTCCATAGGCTTCAAGATCTCCAGATACACTTCTTCTGCAGTCTTGTCCTTCACACTCACTGAGTTACACTGGAAACACAAAGTGATGTCAAGTTGAAAACGATGCGCATCGTGAGTGGTCACCAAAGGATTGCATTGTGACTGACGCGAAAGTGAATTGGGTTGTTTGTGAAAGTGACACCTCAAGAATGAGATCTCCGGGGCGTAGACCGTCAGTGGCTCGTGCGGGACTGTCTTCCTCCAGACTCTCCACAAAAACACCCCAGAGGTTTCCTCCACACAGCTTTAGCCCCAGATCCACTCGAGTCTTCCTCACCACTACCTGCCTCACCTCCAGCTGGCCCCGCCCTTCACCACCAGCCCTGGCCAATCGTAAAGCACACAGAATTCCCTTCTCATAAACTCGGAGCAAAATGAAAAACATGACATGATGTCTATAAATATAATAAATCTGCAGTGATGCATTACCTTTTCATGTGTAAAGCAGACTTTAATTCTACTTCAATTTTGTTTAACTCTTTGATAAGAATCAAAATATCGAGACATGCAGAAAAATCTCAACCAATATTTCAATTTTGTGTGTCAATTGAATATAGAAATTAGTTGATGGCTCAATTGCCATAAAAAAATTTAAAAA
>SOMO01000052.1:682414-708517 GCA_028128575.1 Paedocypris carbunculus | reverse complement strand
GAGAGAGAGAGAGAGAGAGAGAGATAGAAGGAGAGACAGTCCCACTCACTTGGAGCATGAGTGATTGGCCGGCTGGTACATGTGTGGGTTGTACTGAGCCAGGATGGTGATGGTGTCGCACTGCTGCCCGATGACCAGACGAGCCTGCTGCTCCGTAGCGTTCCTGAGGTTGATGCCATTAAACTACACACACACACACACACACACACACACACACACACACACACACACTATACTTACATCTTTTATTTCTAAACACAATTTGAATTCTGAATGTTTAATGTTTGTAATCCTTTGGTAAAGTGTATGTGAATGAGTTTGTCAATATGGCTACTATACAATAAGCATTCCAGTGAAGTTACACACACAAACCCAGGTGCAGTGAGCAGCAAAAGTGAGTTTACATGTCTGAAGAAATGTTTCAGTTGTAAAACCTATTGAACCCCGGATTCGAACCCACAACACTTATGTAGCAGGTTCAACCCCCAACCACTAGATCAGAAACTGCTACTTCCACATGAGGTTAAGTCTAGAGTTTCTCACCTCCAGCAGCTGATCTCCAAACTCTAGGTGATGCTGCTGAGCGATGCTGCCTCCTGTTACTTTAGAAACAAAGATGCCACCGTTCTCTCCACCCACAATGGAAATGCCCAGCGGGTCAGGGCCTTTTGGGATGGTGATGCAGCGAGGCTCCTCCACATAAGGCCTGGGTACATACACACACACACGTAAACATAAAATGATATCACACAAAACAACAGTTCATGTCAGGAGACTCAGGACACACCTGTCTCTTCTCCGCTCTCCTACTGGCACAGGGCTGATGGAGGCGGAGACTGAGCCCTTTGTTTGGCTGCTGGCAAACGAAGTGGCATCCAAAGCAGAGAGAGGTGGAGTCACCAGACCAGGGCTGCTGCAGTCGGAATGTGACCCTGAAAAAACAAAGATTCTGATTAAAAGAGCATGTCATCATAACAACACTGAATCCTTCCAAAAATTGAAACCTCCAAAAGTTCGCAATGTCAGGAAAACGAAGGAACTTGTGGTGGACTTTAAGAACACCAGAACCACCGTGACCACACTGTATGTCAATGGCGAGGCAGCTGAGATTGCTGAGAACTACAAAAACCTTGGAGTACACATAGACAATATGTGTGTAATATAACTTTAGCACCTTGGTCGGAGCCGTGAGAAGATCGTGAATAGCGAGGAGTGGAAGGAACCTTCACACGCTGATCCCTGTATTGAGACAAACCTACGCGGAAGGAAGAAGAGCGATGAGAGACATACAGGGAGAAAAGGGAGACAGAAAGGCTACAGACCGTGTCGTGCGCTGGAGGGCAGAGAGTTGCTGTTGTGTTGAGCCGATCCACGAGAGCCATGGTTGAGATCTACACTCCAGCGTCCATGATGCTGAGCACTGAGAGAGAGGCATTAAGTGTGTGTGTTTGTGTGTGTACATGTGAGTGTGTGTGTGTGTACCTGATGTGTGTGTGGGCTGGAGCAGTGAGGGAGTTAGTGGTCTTGACACAGTGGCTCCAAGCCGTGTAAACAGGGTTTCTCATCACTGCTGTGACTGCAGGATATGGAGACAGAGTTCTGGAGGTAAAGTCTACACACAAATCAACTTCAAGTTTAATGATCAGATTTGATTTAGGACACACAGATTGTGGAGAGACACATACTCTGTGCAGGTGAGAAACTGTAGCCGTGACGATTGGATCTGAATGGGGAGAAGCGAACCAGGTCCACCGGCTCGGGTGAGGTGTCATCATGAGAGAAGCTCTGGAACCAGCAGGGAGAAGGTAAACTGCAAGTCACATGCATCACAGCTTCATGCTAAAGCTAAGCACCTGCTGATAAGGGATCTTGAGGGGCGTGAGGGTGCGGCGCTGGGCCGGTGCCGAGTTCGGTCTTCCTCTTCTGTCCAGTTCGATCTGTCCAACTACTTCCTCCGTAAATGGCTTCCTGTTCCCGCTGTGATCCGAGATAGAGGGTGTGGTCTGAACAGGTGTGGCTGGCGGAGAGCCTGTGGTGATTGTCAAATCTGAGGTGGAGCTTCCTTGAGGCCTGTGCTTGAATTTGAAGGAATCTCTGCGCTTTGGCGGCTCAGGGGGCGTGGCCTCGGACCAGGAGCTTTGCGGGGAATGTTTGGGCATCTGGGACAGACTGAGGTAGTCTAGTTTCGATGGTGTCTCGGGCCTTTTGAACACATCTGGATCGAATATTGACTTTCTCTTTTTTGGATTTTTAAAAACAGACAGATGTGGGACGCTGTCGGGAATCGCCATCGCAACAGCCATCACTTTAGGCCAAGTGCCGCCACTCTGCTGTTGGACAGCGTGCGGCATCTCTCCGGCCATCTCCATCGCCAAACGCTCCGTAGAAGGAAGTGGGTGAAAGGTCAGGGGTCGCATGGTGTTTGGACGGCGAACCTCGTGATACGGTTCGGAGCGATACAGACGGCGATTGCAGTCGCCCTCCATGTGGAGCGTTGGGCTGTAGGGGTCTTGTAGGGCAGAGTGGCTGCTGAGTAACTGCTTTTTGCAGGAGCTCCTCTCGCAGTCTCGGACACTCTCCATGATGCTCTGACCCGATGAAGTCTGTGGAAAGAACTAGGAGGAAAAGACACTAGTTTCAGTGTGTGATTTGGTCCAGAAATACATCACTTATTGGTAAACTAAAAACAGTCATGAAGATCAGAAAACGTGTATGAAAAACTTTCTTTAAGCTAAAAGAGGTTCCTAGTAAAACAGGCAGAGGACTTTTATAAATACATGACTGAAGTGACGTCATCTCTGACCTTCAGCAGGGATAAGGACACAGAGTCTCTGCAGCTTCGCAGAAGATCCTCACATTCACCCACAGATTTATTATCCAGGGAAACTCCATTAATCTGCAAGAAAAATCAAATCCTGGACTTAAATCTTAAACTGTTACTAGACCTGACTCATTTGACAATCAGTATGTATTGTGGTATCAGCTCATCTGGGCAAAGAACGGTAACAAAAAGGTCTTAAACTTTAATATATTTTAGATATTCATTTCATTGTCCAAGATTAATTTAGATCTACCTAAAACAAAACATCTTTAAGCAACAATGGTTTGGCCATTACTTGGTAGTAGTCAAGTTTTAAAAGAAGTGTTGAAACCACTACTGCATCTGTAATTTGTCAAGATTGTCATGGTTTCCATTGAGAGGCTTCGTAAAAAAATCTTTTATTTCTAAGGCAACTTTTTATCTGAGGCAGCTTCATAGTTCCATACGTCTTAACGTAGTAAGTTCCCAGTAGGCACACAGGTATGGGCAAACTTATTGGTCTCCTCTTAATACACTATAATTGACCAGTACGGGAACTTAGCGTGTGCATCCGTAGCTAAAATATCAACATGAAAATCATCATACATTGCTCCAAGCTCCACAGTGCGTGTGTGTATGTGTGTGTGGTGCAAGTTTTTCCCTAACATGTGTAGTGAAAAGAAAGTGATGACAAGGAAACATATAAATAGTTCAACAAATCTTACACTAAGAACACGATCGCCTGGACACACGGAACCGTCTCGTGCCGCCGGACTTCCTGTAGAGACCGCTGACACCAGCACCGCACTCTCCAGCTCCACACCACAGTCTGAACACACTTTTAGCGTCAGGTTCTGCGCTCGACCGCTGAACACACACTAACCTTTATGACCCGCGACCAAGAGACGAACAGACGTGACCGTCCTTCCTCCCAGCAACTTCCTCCTGCGCAGCACCATGTGCACAAGGCCATCCCTGCTGAACACGGCCTGGATCACCTGCTGCCGACCCTTGTGGGCCAGATCCACGTCATTGATCTTCAGCAGCCAGTCGTTCACTCTGTCAGAAGAATACTTCAGCATATAGTTCAAGTTCAAGTTCTGAGCATTTGTAAGGCGCTTTTAACTGTCTCAAAGCACACGTAAAATTTGTGCTTTTTATTCATTTGATCGTCTGGTTGTTGGTGTTAAGTAAATGGCTATGATTATCACTATGACTTATGACAAGACTAAGACCTTTATGATCTATATATGATAATAAAAATGATTACCAGACAATGAATGAATGAAAAATGTGCCTGACATTATCTGATGATATAGGATCATCCGACTTTATGTGGGGTTCGAGTTTCCTTTAATGGACAGACGCAGCTCAGGTTCCTACC
Organism: Paedocypris carbunculus; assembly: GCA_028128575.1. Lineage (NCBI taxonomy): Eukaryota > Metazoa > Chordata > Actinopteri > Cypriniformes > Paedocypris > Paedocypris carbunculus. The sequence continues at coordinate 704,333 of SOMO01000052.1, read as the reverse complement.
TCAGCCTGCCCTCAGCTACACTTCCTTTGTCCACCTTGCACACGTATATCCCATAATCTCCAGGCAGATAGGGGTCGCTCACTCCCTCCGCCACATCAAAGCCCAGGGAGCTCAGGTCCACGTGATCCTGTGGATGGATGAGATCTGTGAAGTGCTGAGATTTGTGGAATGAGTGGTATACGTACCGTATGGCTCTGGAACTCCACAGTCTCCGTCTCCCACTCCAGGGAGTCTGTGTCTATGGCAGAGTCGTGGGAATTGTGGGCCATCAGCTGACGAAAGCGTGTCTCTTTCTCCAGCTGTTCCTCCATGCATTCCCTGAACACACAAATTATTGGAATTATTTAGCAGTTTCTAAAACTTAAACTTTCAATTTTCCCTGGGTCAGTTTAACATGTAGGTTTCAGATCGATATGACACGTGTCTATGTAAGTGGTGTGTGTGTGTGAGAAACTTACTTGAGCTCCTTCAGTTCTCGAAGGGCATCGTTCTTCTGTTTGCGCAGGTCGTCATGGTTACGTAAAGCATCAGCGAGATCGCTTACCGCTCGGTCCCTTTCTCGACGCAAGTTATCACACAACGTCCTAAGAACACAGACACTTTCAGTCACAAAAACATCAGTAATTGCACTGATTTTAAAGTTCTACTTGTTAAAAACATATGCATTAAAAACACTTATTGATTTTCTTAATTAAAAATACATTTTATAGTCAAAACATTTTTATAAAAATATGTTTTTTACTAGTCATTAACACAATGATTGAATAATACCATGTACATGTATTAATATATGTCACTGTAAAAAAAACGTTGTGTAAACTACAGATACAATTATTGAAAGAATGTGAAAATTATGAATAAACAATTTATAATTTAAAGTGTGTAATCTATACTTTATAATATTGCTAAAATATGAATGATTTATCATTATTAATTCATATTAAATAAGTTAAACATTTAATTAAAAAATAAATAAATATTATTCCCAAAATCTGATACATTTTGTAAATAATATTTTTCTAAAGCAGTCGAGATTCCACTACTACACCATAAAGCACCTTATGCTCTCACGCTCTGCCACAATCTTGTCTCTCTCCTGGAAGGCCCAGTCCCGGCGACACTTGGCAACCTCAGCCTCCTGAACGGCCTCCTGTAGCTCCTCAGACACGGCTTCACACTGCTTCCTCAGGACCTCCAGCTCCTTACTGACACGCTCCATATCCAACGTGGCACTGTCCTGCTTCTGTACACACCATTCACAGAGCTGATACAACATCAGCTTTGTCTAGTCACGGATAAAAGTGTGGAACGGTAGGAAACCTGTCGGGCCTGGTAATACTCCCTCAGGAGCTGGTCTCTTTGGATGATGGCTTCCGTTCGCTCCTTCCGGGCCACGTCGCGCTCCTCTCGCACCATCTCGATGTCCTTGCAGGCCTGGCTCAGCTCCTTCTGTGTCTCAGCCTTGTCCTGGAACTCATGACAATACTTCTCCAGAAGCTCCGTCTTCTCCCGAATCGCCCGGTCCCGCTCCACCAGCGCGGAATTCAGCTCCTGCACAAACATGCTGGAATTACTCCATTTCACCTGGGCAAGTGTCTTAAGCTTGATGTGTAAATTATTTCATTGTGTTTATCTACAAATAACTTACAACACCCAGGAGTTTGAAACTCCTTTCACCTTTACTAGTAAGGACTCATTTTCAGGTAAAGTCTTAAATCAGAGACAGCATTGATACCCGTGCAGCATTGAAGTCCTAAATAAAATGAATGGGACAAACGTTATTCTAGCCAGTTTCACGTATCTGACCTGTCTCAGAGCCTCCATCTCTTCTCCAGCCACTCTCCTCTCAGAGTAGCGGTTCTTCAGCTTGGCTTCAGCCGCCTCTAGTCCACACTGCAGTTTATCCACTTCCTTGATGACCTGATCCCTCTCGCTCATGATAAGCCGATACTCATTCAACACAGAGTCTCTCTCTTCCTTCAGCTTTTCGCCATCCTTCACAGTCTTCAACTGCAATGTTTTATAGCGCGTGTTTTCCGTTTGCAGACGCTCTGTGTCTCTCTGCAGCTCCTCATTCTGAGCTGAGAGCTTGTTCAATTCCTGCTGGAGACCCTCCAAGCTAAAGAACACACAGACACAGACCACTGGATGAACAACATCACAGCATTTCAACATCACAGGTTGAATATTATTATTGTAGAATTATTTGCTCTGTGTCTTTGTGTGTCACAGTTTGCATTCCCTAAAAGGAAGAACACTAAATCGTTGAAGGCAAAACTACGTCAGTTCCAAAACTACTTTAAAACAAACGACTCATAAACAAGAACTTAGTCTTATCACTGAATTCATGGTCTTCCCGGTCCTGAAGCAGCAAAACACTCCCAGACCAGCACACCACCGAATTTACTGTTAGGCCAGATGTGAAGATGCCTTCCAAAACTATTTACTGTTATCTCATCAGTCTGCAAAGTGTTGTGTCCAAAAGTCTAACATTAAGCTGACAAGTCTTTAAACCTTTTCCTGTGGTTTTCAACTTGAAACCATTTTTCTCCACCTCCTTCTCTTTCTAGGGTGGAATAGTGACCACTGAACTTCACTGAGACGAGTGAGGCCTGCAGTCATCTGGATGTATGTGGAGAGTTATGTTGTAATGTTATGTTATGTNATTAAGCTGACAAGTCTTTAAACCTTTTCCTGTGGTTTTCAACTTGAAACCATTTTTCTCCACCTCCTTCTCTTTCTAGGGTGGAATAGTGACCACTGAACTTCACTGAGACGAGTGAGGCCTGCAGTCATCTGGATGTATGTGGAGGGTTATGTTGTAATGTTATGTTATGTTATGTTGTTATGTTATGTTGTAGAGCGGGGATTTGGTCAGTTGATCCTTCACTTTTACTAATTTGGGAATAATGTTTCTTACTGTAGATCAATAAAGTCACACAGATTTAAAAGTCATTTCTTCAGTCATTTCTTCTTTTGTGGTCTTTTGATCAACTCCACGTCAGACGCGTTCAGCTGAAGTTTACTTCTGATTCTAGTTTTGAATTTAGCTTGCTCTTAATTACAAAAGTCTTCATTTACACACATCATTATCTTCACTACCACATTGTGTATAATCAAGTTTCCAAATATTAATAACAATTTAAGATCTTAAGTTTTACATTCTTAAAGATTGATTGATGTTCTGGACTCAAGCGATACCGTCTGTGTGGCTGTTGCGGCATCAGAAGATCTAGCTGTTTCTGCAGGCTCCTGTTGTCCTCCTCCAGCTGCTCCAGACGACTCAGATCTGCACTGTGATTGGCTGCTTTCTCACTGTAGCGTTTCCTCAAGGCATCAAACTCTTTTTTCATGACCTCCAGCTTGTTTAGAGCACCGTCGTACAGCTTCTGCTGGAACTCAGAGGAGCCATTCTCCCTCAGAACCTGCAATAGTGTCATCACTGCCATAAATCATTTGAAGTCACAGCGGCTTACTATTATTTATCTACATTAAATCACTACATTCCCATACTTCTACTTGCTGCTGCTGCAACAAACGCATGGTGGCCACCTCCTTCTGGTCATTGTCGTGGAGACGACGCAGCTCATCACAGGTCTGCTGAAGCTGCGAGCTGTTCTTCTTCATGCCGTCCATCTCGTCACGCAGCTGCGACTGTTCCCCGAGCAGACGACTGTGAAGAGTGCTGCACGACAGAGATACCACTCACTTAACAAGCATAAAATATGTGCACTGTTCGTTATGTGCTCCAATCCTGGGACGGATCCCGACCTAAAGTGGTGGGCATCCCAGGAACAGAGCAAACTGGGAGTGTGGAAAAAAGTTAATGAGTTTATTAACTAACGCATTCATTATTTTTAACTGAATGACATGTGGTGGCACAGTGGCACGGTAGGTGGAGCTGTGACCTCACAATGAAAATACCCTCTTTGAGATTCAAGTTTGAGGCTCGGTTGAGGCCTTTCTGTGCATGTTTGGCTGGGTCTCCAGTTTCCAGGCCAAAGACACGTTCTGGAAATTGGAATTGGAAAATTGACAATAGATACTGACAATTTCTGTGGACAGAAAGTCTTCCGCTCTCCGAATGGACGCCTGCCAATCCAAGATGTGGTTCTTGGGAATGGCTCTGGCTCCCCAAGACCCGGATATGAGAAAGTGGTTTTGAAAATGGATGGACAGATGACTGACGGGTTCTCTGCTGTAAAGAGATGTGAAAGGGACACACTCTGCTCGGGTCCCACTCTGCGCTTTGGATCCATTCGAGAGATTAAATGATTGATTTTCATAAGTTCTCTGCCCCAGATTGAAATCAAATGATTGATCCACTGATTCTCTACACCAGAGAAGACTGTTAGGGTGCTTTCACACCTGTACACATCCGCCACACAGTGTGCTTCTCAACCAGAGGAGCACTTTCAGCCAGAGACTGATCACTGCTAAGTGTTCCACAGAACGCTTTAGGAGATCCTTCATACCTGTGGCCATCAGACTGTACAACCCCTCTCCATAAGTGCAGGGACTTTTACTTTGACTTTTCTTTTTACTTTCTATGAGCATTATTGGTTCAACCCATATATTTTTCTTGTTATGTGCAATTATTTTTCTTGTTATGTGCAATATCTTCACGCTACTATTTATAGTATACACTTTTTACTTATTTGTATTATACAAAGCTTTTTATGCAGATGTACATTTCTATTTTTGCTTCTTTCATTATTATTATATTTCTCTTATGTGTGAGCAACTGTAACCGAAAAATCAATTTCCCCCTGGGGATGAATAAAATTTTTTTGAATTTGAATTTGAATTGTAGTTTGGTTCATTTGGTCCGGAGGACTATAATGATACATTGTTGCATATCTCTGGCATTTTAGTCCCTTTTCACACCACACTTTTTGCTCTCATCCAAACCAAACCAAAATTCAGTCATGTGTCAACATTCACGTCACTCATTGGTCAGATATGTCCTTTAAATATTTCTTATACTGCTTTTCAACTAATCAGAATGTTATTTAGCGGGTAAATTTCATAAATAAAGCAAATAGACAACATGCCGTTATTTAGTCTGGAGAGACGACTTTGAGAGCGCTGGGTTTGTGCCTATATTAAACTATAGAACTATCGTATATAGTTTGTATTGATCGCTTGAGACAAATGTTTATTATATACACACATATTTATATTTCGAGAGTGTAGCGCGGATGCAACTGCAAAAAAAGCATTTGAATGTTGCACAAGGCGAAGGTGATTCCCACGTCACTTCAGGAGAAAGCGTGACACAGACATTTACCGGGATTTTTCCTCAGCGCAGCGTCACTATAGCAGCAGCGGAATATAGTCAAAATGCGCAGTCGTTTGGTGCGGTTCAAGTTCAAGCTTTCACCGCTTTCACACCACAAGCGAACCGTACCAGAGTTCGTTTGGAAGCGTACCGACACCAGCTTTTTTCGAGGTCTCGGTACGCTTGTTTGGTCCGCTTTTGGTGCGGATCAGAGTTCAATTGCCGCTTTCACACCTGCCCAAACGAACCGTACCAAACAGGGTAACAAACTCTGGTGCGATTCAATCGAACTAAAAAAGGCAGGTGTGAAAGCACCCTTAATCTCTCCTGTAAGAAGAACCAGGACAGCTCTCGGGACGTGCTATGATCGGGTCCCACCCCGCACCACTTTTCCAGATTGAGATCAAATTAATTATTTTTACTGATTGAATGGTTCTCTGCTGTAAATCACAAATCACGCAAAACGAAGAAACCCTCCATAATCTGCTCAGACGACCACAATCCAATCAAGATGCTAGATCTCTAATCTGAGTGTTTACCAGATGTTAGTGTGGATCACGAAGGTCAATCCGAAGCCTTCACCACCACAGGCTCCAGCTGTCGGCCTCAATTCTCTCCATCTCATTTCATCTCCAATTCCACAGTTAAACACACCAAAACAACCATTTCACTAGTTTACTATATAAAGTCATCTGGGTCAGTAAACATCTGGGGATCAGGACAGTAAAGATGATAGTACTTCACAAAAGTAATTAAAATCTGCTTATACGCCAGGGCACGCAGAGAGCTGTGTAGACCAAGTCAGTCAAATTAAAGGCCAATTTAAGCCCTCATCCCTCCATCCGCCATGCAAAGGTTCTGTGAAACACTCATTTAATTTATTTATTATTTATTCTGGACCAAAACTCAGTTCCTTGACAAATCTGGCACACATGTTCATATTAACCATGCTTTACATGCAGTGTGTGTAGGTTTATGCTTGACCTACAACTGACTTGATATACGAGTTTTCCAAGAAACAAGTGGTCAATTGGTAATTTTTTTGCTTAGAGATTTTCTTTTGGCACAAATTTGAGATGCATGCTACCGAAGTGAACAGTGACAGCACAGCGAGCCCCAGCGTCTGACACATTCTCTTTGCAAGTTCATCTTATCTGGTAAATCTGTGATTGTTTATTTTCAGGTTGTTTTTTTTGCTTTTTTTCCAAATAAATTTCCATCAGGTAAGAGCTAGTGATAATGCTGAGAAGAGGAGGATGATGTCCAGTGCATCAAAACGTGAAAGTGAAGGCATGAAGGAGCATTGTGTCTTGGCCACATAAAACATGTAAAAACATTCGACGAGAAAACAAAACGTGTCCACGATCAGCAAAAATTTGAAGCAAAGCGAGTTTCAAAATATTAGAACACAAAGTCAAAATAATTTTTTCTAATCTTTGAACATTTCACCGTAGACAGTTGGAGAATGCAACATCTTATTTAACTCTGTAAAACTCTAAAAGTTTAAATAAACAGTATTTCTTTAAAAATGTTTGTTAAAAATGTATTTTAATGTGGGTAAAGAGAGGTTAAACTAGTGAAAGTAAGTGTAAAAGAGTGTGCCCAAGTCTAAAACAACCCCAATCCCTACATCACTTATACATTTACATACTCTTTCTGGCCTGTTTTATACATTATTCATTATATAGAAAGTAAGTGCATTTAAAATTCATCTTCAACTGATGATACGAGACGATAAGTGGAGAGTCAGGTTTTATTTAAACTAGAGCTATTTGTCACTGTATGATGCAACATGAGAATGAAGCTCACTGGTAATAATCTGCATCTCTCACTGCCTCTTCGCATCTCCTCAAGGTTTTGCTGTGCTGGTTCTGCAGAGACTGCAGGTCCGACATGGCCTTCATGCACTGGAGCTTCAGCCGCTCATAGTCATGTGCCGGCTTCACACTGGGTCTGAAGAAAGTCAACACAGACACTATATTAACAGAGCTACCAGAATAACTCACTGAGCGTGAAGACAGATGCACGGACTAATGAATAGACGATGATTGAGTCATCTTGACACTCGGATTCGTCCATTAAGGAAGCTGAGATTGAAAGTTTCCGAAACTGAACCACGTTGTTCCCAAAGGCACAGTGTAAGGGTGACCACTACTGGTTGGTTGGTTGGTTGGTTGTGTGGGTGGGTAAAGGTGGAGCACAAAATCCCTGAAAGTATTGACCAGACTTTACTAGCTTTTTTTTCTCCTTTGCTTTTTACTAAAAAGAGTTTTTGTGCATTTATGCATTATAGATTTCGGTAAAAGATTTTACTTGTAGCAGATTTTAAAACACAAACACATTTTGAAAACCTGTTTTAAGATAGAGTTATGAGTTTAGGTGGAAGATCACCTGCAGTCATCGAAGGAGGTGCCCGGCGAGCAGAGAGCTAGTCTCTTCCACAGGTCGTCTCTCTCGCGGGTCACCTGACGGAGCTGGAACATCACTGTCTCTAGCTTCTCCTTCATCAGATGCTTGTCCGGGTGAGCGGGAGGTGGAGAAGACGCTGAGAAGAACAGACGTGGAGAATCAGCAGCACACTTTCACACACCCTCTCAGATGCTTATGAATAAACTATGATTTTATTCTAGAACACTGGAAAAAGACAACAGTCTGCTTTTAGAAAACTAATGGAGGTGAGTTGACCTGCTGTTTTCTGCAGCAAGAGTCAGTGAAAACAGCGAAGAGAATGTCTTTCATCTAGACTAACTCCCACGCTAAAAAGAAAAACATTCTAAAAAGAACACTACAAAAAGACTGTACAAACTCTAGAAAATCTCACTTGTAAAAAATAATCTCAAATGTAAAAAATAATTCTTACTCCAACAAAATTTACTCTTGAACATAAGACCCACTAAACTAAACTAAACTAAACAAACAGTATGAAAATCAAACTTGATTCTAGATTAAAACAAAAGACATTTTCATGGTCACAAAGAATAAATCACTGTATTCTGCAGAAGTCTCTGTGATTTGATGAGAATAAAATCATCTGACAGTCAATTTTAGCTTTCTTTTTTCAAATATAATGAATATATTCTGTTCTTTTCAGTAACACTTTTACACAACAAATGTCAGAACATTTCGCTGGACAATTCTGCCTTTTAGTATTGTTAAAGTACTAAACACAACATCACAAAACAAGACCAAACAACCCTGGGAAGTGAACACAAAACTCACCCACACTACTGAGGGAGCTGCTGCTCTCTGAGTCGGACGGCATCGCAGACAGAACGCTGTGCGTGGAACCTGAAGCGAAACATACCAAGTCTCATTTATTACCCTTTCACCTCACTCATCAATCAGTCTGACTGAGTCTGTGTGATCCACGTGTGGAAAACACACGGTCAGGCCAATCCTGACATCTGCTTAAAATTACTCATCGTGGTTTGAAGTGAAGAGTCATCAAGCTCAGAAAAATCTAGAAATCAGCCAGAGTTCAAACCCTGATAATAATGTAGCGAAAATACAATAGTTTCAATATGGCAGCTCGGGAAAAAAAAACAAAAGCTTGCCTGGCTTGATAAAGTGGCACATGTTCTTCTGAACTGAAAGACACTTTATTCCAGTAATTGGAGCTGGTGGCTGAAATGGAAGCTCACTTCTTTCATTACACACAGAAGAATCATTCACTCTTCCGTCATGTTTCTCACACCAGCATCATGTGACCTGCAGGTCTGGACTCTCCATCTCTGAAGAAGCTTCAGGCGTGACGTGAATCTACTGCAGATGAATGTGTCAATCTTTCTATCTGCCATTACAATATACGTATATACAGTACAGTATTTTCTGCTCCTTCAATTTCTCTCCATTCTGGCAAACTGTTTATTAAATATTGATCAATCAATCTGTATGTCTGTCCATCTCTCACCAACTATGTTTCAACATTGATCAATTCATCTACCTGTCTGCTTGTTAATCCATTCATTCATTCATCTAACTACCCATCTGTCTCTTTTCCGCTCTCCATCAATTAATTTGTTAATTTTTACCTCCATTTTTTGGATTCCCCATTAGTCTGTTTGTAGATATATTATTGACAAGGAAAATGTACTTTTCTCAGGCATCACTTTTCTCCAAAAACCAAGATTATACAGATTCCGTTCAGTCATTCAGCCAGAACATGTGAACTGATGAAGTGACTCTGAACTGCTCTTGATCCACAAGTTCAACATCAATCAGATTTCAATCTCTCTATATATTTTCCCCTAGTTTTATTGGAGTTTTTTTTGCTTGCTTTTTTCCCCCAATATCAAAAGCTGCGAATGTATGAAACAATTGCTTGTTTTGCGTTTAACTTTAATGCTGAACTCCAATTCAAACCATGTGTGGTGATCCGTAGTCTGGAGCGAGCACTAATAATCTCAATTTAAACTGCTGTTTAAAAAATAAAATAAACTGAGTTTACAGAACTGAAGAATTTTTGCTCCTGAGCGGTTTATTGACCCACTTTGTATGTCATTTTTAATCAATAATTGATACATTTGATTTGGTTTTTATTTTATTCCATATAAGTCAAAATACAGTATAGCGGTGACACTACAGAACCAAAGTTCCTCAGGCACCATCTGCAATTTCAACTCCTTTTAGAAAGTCTCAAAAATTTTACTTTCGCCATTGACAAATGTACATTATCCTCACAAAAGTGGCAGAGAAGAGTTTGTTCAAAGGGCAGACACATGTCAGCTGGTCAAGTTTAATACAACTGAGATTATTTCTTAGAGCTGGACCATAATCCTGAAGCTAAGACCCTCAGCTTTAATAAACCCGTCCACATCTGACACGTCTCGTGAGCCACCACAGCCAACCGACCAGAATTCACCACAAAGGTCATGGAAACGAGGCCTGTGTCGGATTAAACACGAGAGATGAAACAAACGAGACAGCAAGGGAACAAACCAAACAATCTCCACTGGCCAGGAATTATCCTAAAGTAAGATCCCAAACATCCCTAAAGTAGTTGACTTATTTCACAATTTCATTCATTTCCAGGTGATGAGGATGAGACACTCCTCCCCACTCCTTCACTCCTCCTGAGCCACTTCGGGTGTGATGACAAACCGGAGGACCGGAGAAGCAAGGCATCAGGCTGGAAACTCTGATATCTGTGCCAGCACCTTTCACGCTACCGGAGGCACTGACATCTTTCATTTACAATTTTATTTTAAATTGTTATTCCAATATAGTATATCCATAGTATAGGAGGACATAGACTGATTTTTATTATCAACATTAATCCAGATTAATCTCTAATCGTAGCTATTAGACGATTTTCACATTACGAAGGGATTATCTGCAACAAGTGATACTTTACAATACTATAGAACATTACTAATCACTATTATATATAATCTAACATAATAAAATCTATTATTGTGACATTTATAAAAAAAATAAATAAATAAAGAACAATGCATAATGTGTGTCTGTGTGTAAAAGTACATTTAGTTCTCCTTTTAAGCACTTTCAGTGAAAAACACTCTTTGCTAAAGCCATGGTTGGTTTGATTTCCTGGAACATCAGATCTCCAAGCAGTGGTTGCACTTTAGCTACAGAAACTGCTGGACTGGAGCAGAACACACTTCATCCGTGTCGGGGGTCTAATGGTTTTCTGTGTAGTGACGATAAATCCCTGCACATCTGCAACACATTTATCTGACATGGAACTTTACTTACACAGCTTCTGTCCCACAGGACAACACAAACGTGTCTGGTTTAAACTGGACCTCTGGCCAGTCTGAGAGATTCACAACAAGAATACAAGTAATACAAACATGATCTACAGTAGGTTTGTTCCAGCATATGCTCCTAACTTTCTGAAAACATCAACCAATTAAAAAAAAAAAAAAAAAAAAAAGCTCAGTGTTTTGAAACGTTACAGCCAGTCATTCCTGGCTTGGTCACACCTTATATTTTTCCCCAAGAGAAAAACAATTTCACTAAAATGACTCCAACAACAGAACATCTCAAACCGTGCAAATATTATATATTAAATCGGGTCGGTTGTGTTTTTACCTGTGTTCTGGCTCTCCGCTGGCGGCAGGGAGCTGAGCAGCAGCGGCTGAGCTTTCTCCATGGCCCAGCAGAACTCCTCGAAATGGTCCCTGTCTTTCTTCTCCGCCAGAGTCTTGAGGAGCAGCTGGATCTTCTCGGCGCTGGAGGAGCAGTTGTCCAGCTCGTCCCGCTCGGCGGAGCTCAGGCTGCCAGACTGGGCCAGCAGCTCCAGAAGCCGAGCCACATCGGTGATGGACTCGGACAGCTTCTCCTGCCACTGCTCCAGCGACTCTCTGTGCTTGGGATCCATCGCTCAGAACACAACACGGAGCGCCGCCAAAACTCCCGCGGAAGAGTTTTTCGAACGAAATTGAAAGAAAACAGAAGCCATGTTTGTGACTTTAAAACGACATCCAAGCGCACGTCTCCGCGGGGCTTCTCAGGTCACTCATCTTAAGATCCGGCGAGTGGGTATACACGCACTTTTTCATTGTGTTAAAAAGTTTATGAATCTATCGCGAACTCTTGCAGTCACTCCGAGACGATCCGCTGAGGCGCGGCGGCGCTCCGCCATGACTCCGACTCCACAGCTGCTCTCAGCTGCCAATCAAAATCCAGGAGCGGGTAGGGAAATCCGAGCTGAGGCGGGACATAGATGTGTCACTCAAGGTATGCAAAGGAAAAGGAGGCGGAGCAGACCGTGCCAACCTGGCCGGTTAAACGAGAAACGAAAGTGCAGGGGCGTGACTTTCACGCGCCATAAAGTTGATAAATGGAGTGGCGTTTTATTGTATGTTACATTTTGAAAATGTTCACCAGTATTTTTCTCTTATCCATTCATCCATCTGTCTCTCTACCCTTGAGATTAATAGCTTGAAGAAAAAAAAAAAACAGTCAGATTGTGATTTTGTATTGATTGAATAGTTATCGTTGAAGTAAAATGTAAAAGGTTCGTTGAGTCCTTCAAATAGTAGTGAATGAAATTAGTTCATTCAAAATAAAAACAACACAAAGAACTCTGTGTGAGTTTCATTTTGTATACGTGCCAAGTAAACAACTTTATATTTTCTGCTGCACACACGCACACACAACTTTTAGACATAATATCAACGTTTCTGATGTTACCAGATTCATAATCTAAAAAGTTGACATTTATTTACCACACCAGTAACGGGCCAATTGTCCAACTAACTGAACTTTTGCACCACTAACCTACCAATCAAACCTCAGTAACTGGCCCATCACCTTACTAACTGCGTTTGAGATTCTGACCTTCAGGATGACAAAATTTCAGGTTTTAGTATTTAAGTGCATTTATTTGTACTTACACACTATTTTAGGATATAAAACCATTAAGGCAAGTGAAACATCTACATGTTATTTTGGCATCAGGAATATAAGAATATAAGGCTTTTCTATCATGCATATCTGAAGTATCTTCAGTCGCTTCCTCCACAAAGCTTCAGCAGAAGCTTCTTGTAGTCGCCAGACGTGTCACCCTGTGCACACACACAATAAAATGAGAGCCTTAACGCATCAGCTTCCACCATGTTTCTCGTAATATGATGATGATGATGATGAGAGAGAGTTGTGCTGCTGTGTGTGACATACAGAAATGTCAGTGTAGAGAGATTTCCCATAGAGACGCAGATACTCCTGTCTGATGTCCAACATGTCCACCTCTGAGCGAGACACCATGATGCGGATCAGAGTCCGGTCTTTAGTTCCAGCACCCTGCGTGCACACAAACACACACAATTTCACTCAAATTTCATTGATTGTGTATTTGCATATTTAGCATTAGACACGCACACACGGCAAAGTGGCCACTAGGAACAGTACTGAATTTGCGCTCTGCATTTGATCAATCCAAGTACAGTGCACATACACACGGTGAAGTGAACACACATTAATTCACTAAGTCTCATAAAGAACACACACACAAAGTGTTTGAAGCACATACACAACTTTCAAAAATGTCTAGTAAGTGTTTGTGCTTGCTGTACAACCTTCATGGACTTGTGAAGACGCTCAGCAAAGTAGACAGGAGTGTTTTTAATGCACTTCACTAAAAAACAACAGCACAAAAATCTAACTGTTCCGAGGGAAATTATTCAATTTTTTTAAATTATAATTATAGGATCATTTGTTGCTGAGCTCATGATCTAGACACTCACCCACCGCCACCATTCCAGACTCCAGGTTTCCAGACATCTCACTGCAGATGCTCTTCTCGATGTCCCGGCCACACATCTGCTGGTACTCCTGGAAAACTACAGAAACCACAGCCTGAGGCCAGTTCCATCTCTTTACTCCACTTCTCTCATTCACTACACTCCTTCAGTCTCTTTACACACTTACTCACTCACTTCCTCACTCATGTCTTTACTCCCATTACGGTCTCTTTTCACCCCAGTTAACTATGTCCACTTCTCTCCTTTTTCTTCTATACTTCTATTTTAATTACTCAAATCATTAAAGAAATAGATTTTAAGAAATATAATCTTTTTCATCATTTCGGAACAGGCTGCTTCTCTAAAAAAAGCATACTTCAGCAATAATTTTTTAGTTTTAATCCCTTCATCACAATTTAAACACCAATTTGTCACACAGATGAAAGTATGAGAGTATGTGGCGTTCTCAGAGCTTTACCCTGCCTAAGATGAGGTTTACTGCGAGCACACAGAATGGCATTGAACTGAGACTCGTCCGTGCCGACTTTATTCTCCCCTGCAGAGTAGAGTTTCTGAAACAGCACACAAACTCTGGGTCACAACACAATGTAACCAATAAAAGAAAAAACTATTTCATCTGGCAAATGATGTTAGGTGACCTGAGCGTCCTGCTTGGCCAGCGAGATGTCCACGGTCTCTCTCTCGTCTCGATTTCCCTGAAATCAAAGACGGTTTGATCTATTATAAGCGCCTGTACCAGATAAAACACTAGTGGTGGTGTGGAGATTCTGTCTTACCTGAGACAGAGAGACAAGGAGACGGCGGAAGTGTCCGGACGTGTCGCTGCTGATGGCATCCTCCAGAGATTTACCATACTCTGCAACAGCCCACAAACGTCTCTCACACATCTGCGTCACACACACAGCTTCATATTTGCCACTGACCTGCTTTATACACACGGCAGATTTCCTGGATCTCAGCATTATTGCGTGAGGCCAGAATCTCGATCAGACAGGCCTCATCCGTCCCTGCGCCCTGGAAGAATCATCAAGCATCAACCAGAAGCATCAATTACACCAATCTGCTTCAGCAACATGTAGGTAAATTATGTTTACATTTATGCGAGTATGAGAGTGTGTGTTTAGCACTCACAGCAATGGCCGTTTTCATTTCAGATGCATCAAACGTGCTATTAGTCTTCAACATGGCCAGAACCAGATTCTCAAAGTTTCCCGTCAGTTCAGACTTCAGATCATGAAACAGATCCTGAAACCACAGCATCATGTTCAGAATTGCTGTGTGCTCTTCAGATCAGCGTTTGATCTTCTGAGGATCAGTTGGCTTGATGCAGCAGTTAGTGAGTAGCTCACCTTGCCGTACGTGGTTTTATAAGCAGCTGGCAGAGCCACGCGTTGCTTGTTGCTTCGATTCCCCAGAAGCTCAATGATGGCGTTTTCATCCGTTCCTGCCAGTGAATAATTCCAAAACAGTTAAATGTTAGTAGTTAAATACAGTTAGCTATTAAAATGTTAGTGCAAAGTGTGAACAAAGAATATTTCTGAGACTAAGAGCGCTCCAAGTAAAAAGTGAAGTGTGAACAAGGAAACTGCTGACCGAAGCCCTTCATGGCCTTCCGCAGGACCTCCACATCTCGGAGCGGATCTGCTCCAGCAGCGTCCTTGATGCTGCCACGGTAACCCTTCTGAAAAGTGAGGTAAAAAGATTTCTTTTTTTTTGGTGACTTTGAAAAGTAAAACTGCAATAATTATTCATGTTTGGGCAAATACCTAATCTATATGACCACATACAAACACATGCCACAAATAACTGTATTTTATAAATATTTTCGTTTTTACCAGCTATTATTAGTCATCTTAAAATGACTGCACTAACTTCGCAGCTGGACAATCCACACACTTCCTTTATAGGATGATAACGAAGGTCTGACAGTCACATGACTCACATTGATGGTGGGAGCAGCAGGAGGTGTGGGTCCGGCTGGGACACCTCCTCCGTACCCGGGCATGGTTGGGGCTGGGGCTGGGGCTGGGCCTGGGGCTGGAGCTCCTGGGTATCCTGGCACAGGCTGCTGTCCTGGCACTGGGTATCCCTGCGGCATTCCTCCTGCAGGCTGCACAATGATCATGTCAGCATAAGACACTGTAGAGAAGACCTTCATAGAAGAATTGAAGGTACCTACCGCTCCGAAGCCCGGCTGAGCTCCCCACCCTCCTGATGGAGAAGACACAGTAAGACTGCACATTTAAAAAACCATCACATGTGACAAGTTTTTCCCTTCTCTAAATTAGAGGCAGTATGCAGAGTCCTAAAATCCAGTAATCTAGAAGCCTCTGAGAGGGTCTCACCTGCAGGGTAGCCCCCAGGTTGGGCAGCTGGGTAACCACCTGCCTGAGGAGGAAAGCCACCTGGGTATCCGCCAGCCTGGGGTGGGTATCCACCGGCCTGGGGTGGGAAACCTCCGGCCTGGGGTGGGAATCCCGCTCCGGGAGGATAGGCGCCGGGTTGAGGATAATAGCCTCCCTGGGGTGGGTACGCACCCGGTTGAGGAGGAAACGCTCCCGGGGCTTGCTGATACGGCCCTGAAGGGGGTGGGTAACTTCCTCCAGCTGGGGGGTAACCAGGATAACTCATCTCTGACACCTAGAAAGATCTGAACACAAGCACAGTCACTCAGTGTAGACCCGTTCAGCATATTAGTTCCTTCACAGAAGCATCTGGCAGTGGCCTTAGTGTGTTAGATACATAAAATCATTTAGATCTTCTGATTTAATCATACTCATTTATTTCAGTTTGTGCCTCAAGTACTCACCCACTTTGCTAGAATGTAAACCAGACAAAGGCTCCTCAATACAAAGAGGTCAGGCTGATTATATTCTGGTTAATTAATTAGGTTTCACGGGTCATTGCATCAGGGTTCAACAATGACCGAGTGTTTCTTACACACATGAGCTCTATACAGCGCATGTGTGTGATAAAGAGCCATGATTCAGGCTGCAGTAGGTGTGTTGCTCTGGTTATATAGACCAGAGGTGGATGATGTTTGCTGATGTCACAGCACAATAACTCTGAAACTGCTGCTTCACATATTCATACAAATATACGTTTATTTTTATTTTAATGTTAAAACACAATTGTAAAAAAGGCTCTGCTCGCAGTAGTTGTAATATTGGTTTTCAGATTTTCTGTTCTGAATTTCTGCATGAGTATCACTTGACTTTAATTAAATTATTTGTTTTCAAACTTTGACGATTAGTCGCCAAATAAATGTTTCAATTCTGTTTTTATTCAGAGTAAAGTTTTTTTTCTCAAGTCACCGGTATGTTGTGTGTGTGTGTGTGTGTGTGTGTGTGTAACTATGATACATAATGTACCCCATCTGGTAAAAAAATAAAAACATGTAGATTAAACTAGAGTATAGAAAATAGTAGTATAAAAGTGAAGTTGAAGTGAGTTTTATGATGAATCATTTTTTCTATTTCGTCTACAAACAAAATCATCAAACATGTTGCCATGACTCAATGACAGTGGAAAGTCAAACATGGTTTTCACAGACTCGTCTGACCTGGTCACGTAATGCTATGATATTTCCACACAAACAGAATGTTGTGAGGGAAACAGCAGCAAGGGAATCCCGAGATAAAACACCCCACACGCGCAGCCTGTCCCGACACACTACCTACGGCGCATTACACACTTCACACTAAGCAGCACACAGAGCCCACTACAGTCTTAACACTACACAGCATACGGTGCACACTTCTTACCACAAAACACAACGTGCGCACTATACAGTTCACATTACACACGTCACACTACACTGTGCGCACTTCCCTCTGAACTGCCCGGCCCCGCCGCATCCCTGTGATTCTGAGGACTGCAGGAAAAATGGCAGCCGGATTACACAACACTACCGTTACAACCAGAAACAGCTTCACTGGCCTATTACAGGCACACAAACGTGTTCACCAGTGCGCAAAGTTCCACAGAAAACGCCCAAGCGACACGTAATCCAACTGATGATGAACACGGCGTGATTGAGTCAACGACGAAAGGACACAAACAAGCATCTAATAAACCGCATTAAAAGTTCAACGCAAATGATGTTTAAATTAAAAATAGAAAAGACAAATTCCGAGGATGTAAAACTTACCGGAACGTGAACGAGGGCGTGAGTCCGTCGATCTCGGGAGCGCGCGTCTGAATGAGGAAGTTGATGGGCGTGTCCTATTTACATTCTGTTCCTCTTCTCTTTATTTATCTGACGTCTTTTTTTCCCCCAATAATACCTGGCGGCTCGCTAATGTGTACTGGGTGGAGCGAAGCCACGTCACTGACATACTGTACCCTACTGTACATCCTGTTCAAACGTCCAACTCAGCCTCAAACTCGAAGTTATACATCTAGCAAAGCTTGATCAAACCCTTTTGTGAAAAGTTTGTAAAAGTGTTTTGAGACAAGCTTATATTTATAAGAACGTTTTATGAATTTCATAATAAATAGTAATATTAATTGTATGGTTTTCTATAATCAAATCAAGCATACTTTCGGAATTGTAACTTCTGGATTTTTACTTCGGCCAATTGCAACTTTGTGACGTAATATGCAGAGTTGCGCATTAAAAATATACACATTGAGATACATATTAAAAAGCACATTGAATACATTAAAATTGCACAACTATAACAGTTGATGCAGCTCGGACCAAGAGAGAAAATCAACAGAGAAGGATTGCTTTTATTTTCACATTATGGGTGTGTGTAACAGCAGCAAGGCGGCTCTATTTCAGCTCTCCACAGTCAGTGATGCTGATTCTTTTCGCGGTTCTTCCAGATCTAGAACCCAGTGCCTCCACTTTCCTCACCACGTCCAGCCCGTCCTTCACACTGCCAAACACCACGTGACGCCCGTCCAGCCTAAACACATGCACATGCACACACAGTCACCGGCAAACAAGACAGACACAGAGACAAAAAAGACATACCATTCTGTCTGTACAGTGCAGATGAAGAACTGAGAACCGTTCGTGTTCGGTCCAGCATTAGCCATGGATAAAATTCCTTCACACAACCAAAGGAAAAAAAAATTCTTAATTACCTATAAACAGAATTACACAATATTCAAAACAATACACTTCCATAAAAAGTATGAATGGTGAGTTTTGACTTATTTGAAGAGAGTGGTGAGGAGTTTGTGAGTCTTCCTCTAAGGAAATGTTCACCTGGGCCTGTGTGCTTCAGTCTGAAGTTCTCGTCTGAAAATCTTGGACCATATATGGATTTTCCTCCTGTGCCATTGTGGTTGGTGAAATCTCCTCCCTGATAAAACATAATATGTACGGTAAATATATATATTGTGAAACAATCGTTGAACCACATTAAATAATTACATTTTATAGATGTAATTCATAATAAGGAAAGAGTTGTATACTTCTATTGAATTCACCAAGAAGTAAAAGTAAATTAAATGACTTATTTGTGCTGCATGATTTTTGCTGTTTACTATTGGTTTTTTTGACTGTTTTGTTGTACTGTTTTTTATGTTGCTGCTGTAACACAGAAATGTTCCCCAAGTGGAATGTTCCTAAGTCTCATTCATTCATTCAAAACAAAATATTTATTTTAATATTTCAGTTTTTGATTATACAATATACAGTACTACAATTCACTAATTTCCAGAATTTATTCGTTTTCCTCTTAGAATGTTTCATGTCATCAAAACATTATGTAGTAATACTTGTATATTATTTTCTATTCTAATAATAATAATAATAATAAAGTATAAAATGGTAATAGCCTGCTATGAGCAAGTTTATGAGTGAATGTTAGTGTGTGTGTTTGCATGTATATTTTTGTGAGCGAGATCACGCTTGAGAGAGTTAGCGAGACTGCGTGTGTTGTGTCTATTGTGAAAAAAAATTAGAGCGCACACACAAGAGAGTGTGCTGCAAGTGTGCATGAGTCCTTTTGTAAAGACAGTTTTTGTGACTGGGTGGGAGAAGAGGCGAGTTGTGAATGTGTGTTACCTGACACATAAACTGTGGAATGACCCTGTGAAAGATGGAGCCCTTATATCCAAACCCATGTTCCCCGGTGCACAGAGCCCTGAAGTTCTCTACACAAACAAGTTGAGAGAAAATTTCCTGAGAATCCCTGAGAAACCTTGTGACAACTCTATAATAAATCAATAATAATTGAAACTTATTACCTTAATAAATAATAAATTGATATTTTCTTGTGTAAAATTAGTTCAATTTTTTTTTAAACGTTTTTTTTGTTCACACTGTCCATATATTACAATTTTTGCTTTCAACATTTGTTGATGTCCTGTGCTGTTTACTAAAATACAAATTGTGCAGAATAAAATCTAATTAAAATTTTTATAAAGTTTTACCTGCTGTTTTTGGCACCACGTCTGCGTTCAACTGAAGGTCAGAAAAGTCACACAAAGGTCAACACGACAGCAGACATTTTAATGCTTTGTACAACAATCATTACCACAGTTGAATGTTTTTAAACAACCATTTGGGACATCAACTCAAACAAACGAACAAAAAACAAGTGTTTGTTACTTTACACACAACACTAAGAAAGCGTATGTGCTCATTAACATTAACTAGCATTTGAAGGCGCGGAGGTTTTCCTCAGCCAATAATAGAGTCGCAGAAGACCAACGTCATTAATATGCATGAGGCGAAGTGCGTCTTCGGCATGGTAGGGTTCGTAATTTCAATCTCGCTCGCTCACGCTCACCTCGAAGGTGACTCGACCAAGCGGCTCGTTATCAGCGGCGATGTCGAAGAACACGATCGGGTTGTTGTTAGCCTGAGCTCCGCTGGAGTACATCCGCGCCGCGGTGAACGCCAGCGAACATAGTTTGATCCTATTGCTGATGAACAACATGCTGGTTCCGGTAGCTGACGGTTGAAGTGGCCGCCGCGGAGGCGCTGGCACGCACAGGAAGTTTCGGAGCGTCACGCGGAAGCACTTAAAAGCTCGTGCAAGGTTTTGGCACGTGTTGATTGGTGAAGCGTATAGAGAAATCCCCAATAACCAGTTCTTCATTTTTATGTGGAACTGTGATTTTTTTTTTTTTTATTTATTTGTTTTGCACTGCTGTTTAAAAAGACATTGCAAAAGCTGAATTAACAATTTGTTATTAATTGTATTTTAATAAATTCCCCTATTAAGCATAAAAAAGTAATCTAAACGAAAAATTAAAATGTTGCGCATAGTTATTTCATTTAACTTTTATTTATATTTATACATGTATACTTATTATACATTTATATCAGATATGTAACTACCAGCTCTTCCCTCCTCGGAGAACACTTACACAAAAGTTTGCCAGCAAAGACTCATCTAAAATCCCACTCATCACAAACACGGACTGTTTACACTTCCACCCACACCAGGCAGACATTACATACTGGTTTTAGACTGAAAAACAGCTTCTCTTCTGCAACAGTCTATTATACTGAGGACACAATAATTGCTGCATTGTCATTTTGTGCACAATGCCCTACTTTCACTAGGTTCGATTTATGTAACTATAGTACTGTCCCTTTAAGGGCTGCGCTAGTCTGGTCATGCACAACATACAGTTCTAGGATGGCTGCTATTCGTTTGCAGTGACTTAAAAACAGAACTGTTGTGTCTCATTATAACACGAACAGCCCAATTTTCAATTCCAATTCATTGAGCAAACACTAAACCCCATCTGCTCCTCCTCTTCTTCTCCGTGCTTGTGGGACTCAATCTTTGGCCTTGAAGCGTTGCTAAAACCTTGCAGTGAGGCAGCAGTGTTACCCACCTCACCATTGGGTCAAACCAACATGATAGTAAAATGATGCATCTCTGCTATCAGCAATTACAGTACAGTATTTCATCTCTGGGTCATGGGGAAATGGAGCCAATTTGAGGTGAGATACAGAGTCAGGGTTGGTGGTCAACTAATCACAGAGTAGGACTGATAGACACACATTCACATCATATAGTCAAAACTCAAAACCATCAGAAACACATGTTTTTGGAAACTGGAGACTTGTAAGTCTCACTTCACTTCCTGAATCTTGGTATTGGGTCCTTCTTACTATGAGACGACAGACCAACGATACGTTACATTTTTTCGTAATAATTATCTTTCAATATTAAAAACATTTGTGTAAATAATTAAGGTTTATATGATTTAATTGTGGTTTCACTACAATCAAGGTTTATTTCCCTACAAGCATTTCAGGTTTGAATCTCAGTCGGTCAGTTCTACCGACTGTGACGGGTGTGAGTGTTCTTGAGCAGGACACTGTACCCCAGCATGACTCTAAGGCTGCCGACTGCTCCGAGTTTGTGTGTGTTCACTTCACTGGATGTGTTGAATGCAGAGCACAATTCCGTTACTGTCCCTAGTGACTATA
>SOMO01000052.1:641138-669320 GCA_028128575.1 Paedocypris carbunculus | reverse complement strand
TGGGAAAAATAATTGCCCACCCCTGCTCTAGAGAAAGTTCAACAAACTCTTATTGTAAATTTTTTTTCTATATAATCTTTTTCAGATTTTGATAAAAATCAATGTGTCCTAGATTAGATTTGGAATTAAAAACAAACTATGTAGTTGAATTTTTAGCTACCAAACGGTTGTGAAGCATCTCCTCTAACATTGAGCTTGTGGTTCCACAGCCAATCAGACTGTGGACAGGGAAGCAGATCTTCAGCATGATCCTGAAGCCCAGCGACAGCTGTCCTGTGAAAGCCAACCTGCGCACCAAAGGCAAGCAGTACTGCGGGAAGGGAGAAGACCTCTGCCACAACGACTCCTGTAAGTGACTTTTCCGCCTGCGACCACAATTTTTTTTTACCCTCTAATGAGGGTTTGTGTATGTTTCTGTGTCTGTGTGTGTGTGTAGTTGTGGTGATCCAGAACAGCGAGCTGATGTGCGGTAGCATGGATAAAGGAACTTTGGGTTCTGGCTCCAAGAACAACATTTTCTACATCCTACTGAGAGACTGGGGCCAGCAGGAGGCAGCAGACGCCATGTCACGACTGGCCCGTCTGGCTCCTGTTTTCCTCTGTGAGTGTGTGATCAGGATGTTGAGGCGGTTCCTCAGGCTTGATGGTGTTGTTGTTTGTCTTTTCGCACTAGCGAATCGAGGTTTCTCCATCGGCATCGGAGATGTTACGCCTGGTCAGGGTTTGCTGAAGGCCAAGCAGGAGCTGCTAGACGCCGGCTATAAAAAGTGTGACGAGTACATTGAAGCACTGAAGACAGGCCGCTTACAGCAGCAGCCGGGCTGCAGCGCTGAGGAGACTCTGGAGGTCAGTGACCATCACAACACGAGTTTGAAAGAAAGATGATGGTTTATTCGAGTTTGGATTGGTCAGCCAAGTTTATTAATATCAGTCGATAAATCAAAAGGAGAAGCCACTTGTATCAAAACTTTGGAAGTCTGTTTGAAGGTCTTGGTATGAATTTGCATAGAGGTCAAATGTCTGGAACTTGCTTTTGATATGCCATAAAAACCAGCCTTTCTGTATATGAGCAAAAATGTGACTTCAGACTTCAAAATGCACAAATAACGACTGTATAAGCAGCAGAACCCGAACAAACCATGAAGAGTGGTCACTGCAAAGAGAAACTGCTTGGCGACATTGCTCTGACTGCTTCACCTGTTCACGTCACTTGCTCATTCGTTGTTATGACAACAAGGAAACTGTAACATCTTCATTTTGACTTTGATTTAATTCTAAACACATCCACTAAACTGCAGCAGTTGAATTTATAGTGGCATAACAGAGATGGTAAAGCTGTGATTTCAATCTATGTACACTGGCTTCTGATGTGTATAGAACATAAATAAGGTTGTACTTACCCAAGGTTTATGCAGGAAGTGCTTCACGCTATCACGCTATTTTCAAGGTTTGACGACTCCATGAATTCTGAACAAACTGCTTGAAAGTCAAAAGACTGAATCACAAATCCTTTACTTGCCTTTTCTTTTTCATTGCTTTGTTCATTTTTAAACACTGCACATGGTATTAATATAGAGAAACACATATTTTGTATTGGTTTGTCTTTATTTACAGTTGTAGTGATTGCTGTAAATGGATTTCTGTGCAGGCGTTGATCCTGAAGGAGCTGTCTGTGATCCGAGATCACGCTGGAAGTGCCTGTCTGAGGGAGCTGGACAAGAGCAACAGTCCCCTCATCATGGCCCTGTGTGGATCCAAAGGTTTGACACCAGAACCACCACATGGCCTGACTGTGTGTGTGTGTGTGTGTGTGTGAACGTGAGAATGTCTTGAATTCACGTATTATCTGGTAGACAAACATGTATCTCTGCGTTTGAGGTTTACAGTCCGAGTAATGAGGGAAAAACACTGAATGATAATTACAAATTGAAGATGTAATCGGTATTTCTGGTTCCTCAGGCTCTTTCATCAATATCTCTCAGATGATTGCCTGTGTGGGTCAGCAGGCCATCAGTGGATCTCGGGTCCCTGACGGCTTTGAGAACCGTTCACTGCCTCACTTCCAGAAACACTCCAAAGTAAGAGCCACTTCCTGCTCACCAAAAACCCTGTATCACTTCCTGCACACCACTTACTGGTCACTGCTTCCTGCTCACCATTACTTCTTCACCATTTTTTTCCCACTGCTTCTTGTTCACAATTTCCTCGTAGCCACTTCCTTCTCAGTGCTTTCTAGTCACCATTTTCCACTCACAGCTTCTTGTCTGGAAGTAGATGAGTCACTACAGTGTTTTTAGAGTGGGTGGACGTGAGCAGTCATTAGCTCAATATTAGAAAGGATCAAATGAGCCGCCATGCTGACCATCTGTCTCTGTGTGTTTGTGATGTCTCAGCTTCCCGCTGCAAAGGGCTTCGTGGCCGACAGTTTTTACTCCGGCCTCACGCCAACAGAGTTCTTCTTCCACACCATGGCAGGACGAGAAGGTCTAGTGGACACGGCAGTGAAGACTGCGGAGACGGGATACATGCAGGTACTGGCACACACACACTTAATCAACTCACTCTTCTCTGACATATGCACACGCTTGCTTACTCGACTTACTCAAATCATCACTCACTGACTTACTTTGTTCACACACTCTTGAACACACACACACATTTGATAAAATCACTGGCTTTTCTCACACTCGCTCATTATTTCACACACGCACACACTACACACTCCTACTTCTCACACACTTGCTCTGCTCCTTTAACTCAGACACTCAATTATTGTGTACTCATACACTCATTCACTTGATTTCCTCACACGCACTTACTCCCTCACTCTACTCACTCACACACGAGACCAAATCACTTATTCGCTCACATGCACTCACTCTCTCACATTTAGACAAAACACACACACACACACACACACTGTGTGATGTGTAAAGTACAATCAGTATGCTTTCAGTATGCAGTCTGAATAAAAGATGAGTGTGTGATGAAGAGATGTGTGTATTTTGTTGTGTAACAGCGTCGTCTGGTCAAGTCTCTAGAAGATCTGTGTTCTCAGTACGACCTGACAGTGAGAAGCTCCACTGGCGACATCATCCAGTTCATCTATGGTGGAGACGGACTCGACCCAGCAGCCATGGAGGGAAAAGACGAACCACTGGAGTTTAAACGAGTCCTGGATAACATCAGAGTATGTCGCCACATCACATATACACACACAGTCAAATTGAAATAGTTTTTACTAGTTACCTTTTCTTATGTGACAATGTGTTTACACTGGGTGGGTTGACCTCCGGGGGTTTCGGTTAGCAGGTCAGTAATCAGAGAAGATCAGAGAAGAAAACCAGAGACAGTCGCTTGTCACACAATCACACACACTTCCTGACGCATGATTTTTGTGCGGTCTTCACTGATTGCGGACTTTGACCAGCTCTCTGATACTGGTACCTGCCTCACTTCATATTCTGGTCACGTTCACCATTAAGATAGTGATCAACCGAGGCTGTCACCTTTTTTCACCCTTACTTACGACCTACATAGTGCACTAATGTTGCTCACTTGATGGCGTTCCATGTTTATTCCGCACTACATCTTTCTCACAAAGTAGTGAACATCTGAAACATTCACATTTTATCCACTAGATATTGAAGTTGTGTTGTTGTGCTGTGCAGGCCGTATTCAGCTGTTCTGGGGAACCGGCTCTGAGCCGGAATGAGCTGGTTCTGATGACAGACTCCATCATGAAGAGGAAGGACTTTCTGTTCTGCGGAGACACTTTCCTGGAGGTCAGACATTCTACCTTTGCCTGAATTAATTTAAAATTATACAGAGAATTTATGAATACATACATATGGAGATTCTTAGCTTCACAAACTGCATTGGTCTAGAATCGTGGTTCATTTCCCAGGACATTGTACATTTTGTATCAATTCTTTGGTTTCATTTAAGGTTTTTTTTTCTTCTGGTTGAGCAATTTGTCTAGCTGATGTTCAAAATGATCACGCTCAAATTCACTTTTACGCACTTTTCCAGAGAGGAAGAGACAGATGTGTTTCTGAGATGATACAATGCTAATATAGTTACTACGAGAGATAGAAGTGTGTGTGTGTGTGTGTGTGTGTGTGTGTGTGTGTGTGTGTGAGAGAGAGAAAGAGAGTTGGAGATGGTGAAGACAGACAGGTTGTGTGCGAAGTAGAAAAACTGGTTCTGAGTGAGATGAATCGAATGATTGACAATAAGAGACAGACAGAGCAAAGGAGAGAGAAAGAGACCAATCAGTATCTGAACATCAGTAGACATGACATGACAGAGCTGATAACAGGACGTATGTCTAACTGTGTCTGAAGGAACTGACTGACACTGGCATCGAGAAGTTTCTGCAGGTATCTCAGCTTGTTGCATGATGGCCACACCCGCAGGAAGTGGGAAAAAAGTGAATTTGCATTCGATTGAATTTTTTTGAATGCCTTATTTTGAATAAAAAAGCATTTGTATTTTTTTTTTTACATGAAATTGATTTCATCAATGAACTAATAATAAATCAAACGCATTTGTGTGATTTCTTTTTTTTTTTTTTTTTTTTTTTCCCACCAATAGTTCCACATAATTACTTATACAAGCTAATACTAATTGGCACTAACCATTAACGCGGGTGGTACACTACACTTCTGTATCGTTACGTGATTAAATGATGCTAACAGCGTGCGTTTGCTGTTCACAAAAACAACGCCTTTGATGCTAATGTTCTTGAAAGAGCTTCATTCCTTTTCGTTTGTGTTTAGTTCTGAGGTTTTTTTTTTTTGTCAGCGTGATTTGTTGTGTATATATATCTGAGCTACATTATAGTTTGTGTGTGTTAATGACATCTGTTCAATCACAGGAAATTCGAAAGTTCATCAAGACTGTTTCTGAGAAAATTAAGAGTACTCGTGATAAGTACGGCATCAACGACAACGGGACGACTGAGGTCAGAGGTCATTTCCCTATGAGTGTACTAGTGTGTTCTGCATGAGCGTCTGAATTTCTTCTTGCTGATTGGTCACAGCCGAAGGTTCTGTATCAGTTGGACCGAATCACCCCCACACAGCTGGAGAAGTTTCTGGAGACCTGTAGGGACAAATACATGAGGTGAGGCTGTGCTCCAGTGGAGCCGTGGTTCCTCTCAGAGCATCTGATCAGATGTGTGGTGTGATGCTCAGGGCTCAGATGGAGCCGGGCTCTGCCGTCGGGGCCTTGTGTGCTCAGAGCATCGGGGAGCCGGGAACACAGATGACCCTGAAGACCTTTCATTTCGCTGGTGTGGCCTCCATGAACATCACGCTGGGTGTCCCCAGAATCAAAGAGATCATCAACGCCTCCAAGAACATCAGGTGCTTTAGACGTTTACATCTCACTCTTCCGTCTGCTCCGCCCGATCAAGTTTACACTAAAGTCGTTTTTATATTCCTGTTTTTGAGAAGTAAATGTGAAAAACATTTTGAGAGTGTTTGCCACAAAACTCAAAAAACTTTCTATTCAGTCAATCAACCCTTACATGAAAACAGTTCTTGTAGACCTTTTTTNTTTTAAATCATTCTTGTTTATTTATTTCAATCAAACATTTATTTGAACACCAGCCTGCCCGTAAATCTGTTTTTATTATGCAGTGAAGACCCTCTCCTTTGTCGTTGTCACGTATATTTAACCTGTAACAGGCTTTCCATTCTGTTGTAACGTATTGTGTAGTTTCATAGAAAATGCACAATGCGCATTGAAGCAAAAGCAATACAATAATTTATTTTGAATTATGGCCGGAATATCATTCATTGTTTGTTGGCAATGCATACTTGCAGTCTATAATGTCACAACAAATAATTGATCGAAATCATAATTTACATTTGTTGTTGATTTATAATTGATTGTGTCAATTAATTGATTAATTAGCATTGTAATTGTCGTCTCTTTGTTGCAGTTCTAATCAAATTTTACAGTGCTGTGAGTTTTGTTCTTGAACAATTTAGGATTTGCACCTGCTCAAATTTCAATTCATTGCACAACTTGAGTGGAATCAAATGCTGGGTTTAATGCCGCTTGCTTTGCAGGGCATGCGGTTATTACTGCTTTGTGCTACAGGTGAATGGAAGTGATTTAGGAATTAGGAGCCGCGTCTTCAGAGTTTTATAAAACTGTCCATAATGTCTTGGTACGGTGGGCATTAATAGTCCCATTTACTAGAGAAGGTTTTTGAGAAACCTTAATTTCTTCAACAAAAGGCTGTATACCCCTATAATCTGTATTTCAGTTCTAAGTGGCATTTTCCCAACAATTATTTGTTTTGACACTTGGTGTGAATGCACACGTGCACATGTGACGCCTGTATTGATTTATGAGGTTTATTCTGAAGCTCCTGAAAACACGGAACACGTATCTGTGATGATGAGAGAGAAAAGCTTTTAGTGCCGCCGTTTTTTTCCCCCTCACCATCCACCACTACACGTCTTTATGTGTGTGTGTGTGTGTTTGTTTCTTGTTGTTTTGTCTGACCGTTTCTCTTGCTTTGTCTCTCTCACTCTCATTGTCTCTTTTTGCCTCTCACTTTCATTGTCTCTCGCTCTGCTTTTCTCACTCGCATTGTTTCTGCCCCTCTCTTTTATTTTCTTCTCACTCTCTCTCTTTCTCAGCACACCCATCATAACAGCAAATCTGGATGTGGACGATGACGCAGACTTTGCTCGGCTGGTGAAAGGCCGTATTGAGAAAACTCTTCTTGGAGAGGTGTGTGTGGTTTTAAAAAATCAAATCAAAGAAGCTTCAGAGTCACGTCAATCTTAATTGTCTGGTTAATTGGGACGCAAGTCACTGAGTTGGGACTAATCCTAATTTTTTAACAATGACCTAATTTGACTTGCATATTTTAGACAACAATTCTCTTAATTGGGACAAAGATGTGAGAGAGGCCGCAAAAATGTGCTGCTTTATTGGTATAAAGTAATTGCACCCCAGCGTCCCGATTAACTGAAGTCGACTGTTTACAACAGCAGGAACACTGCGTCTCTCACTTTTTACATGATGATGATGAAGAATGATATGTAAACGGTGTAAATTACTGTATTGATTGAGCTGAGGATTAAACTCTCTTTAAGTGCTTTGTTATCTGACAACTATTTCTTGTGTCAGATTTCAGAATATATTGAGGAGGTTTTCTTACCGGATTACTGTTTCATTCTGGTGAAGCTTTCACTGGAGAGAATTCGTCTGCTCCGGCTCGAGGTGATCCACACCTTCACCAATACACACTCACGCGTCTGACCTTCATCCACCTTCTCCAACACCAATATTCTCCACAAAGGTGTAGAGATGTGGACCAAAGTGTCTGATGAAAAGGTTGTGTGTGACTGCGCAGGTGAACGCGGAGACGGTGAGATATTCCATCTGTACGTCGAAGCTGAGGGTGAAGCCGGGTGACATTGCAGTGCACGGGGAGGCGGTGGTCTGCGTGTCCCCCAAAGAAAACAGCAAGAGCTCCATGTATTACGTCCTACAGTCTCTTAAACAAGACCTGCCCAAAGTCAGTCTCACACACTATGCACAATGTTTGTCATGTCTTCTGACCACTTTGATGACAGATTCAGACCAATAGCAGGTTGTGTATACGTTAATATAATTGTAAAGGGGTGTGTGTGTGTGTGTGTAGGTGGTGGTTCAGGGAATTCCTGAAGTGTCTCGCGCCGTCATTCACATTGATGATCAGAGCGGCAAACAAAAGTTTAAATTGTTGGTGGAAGGAGACAATCTCAGGGCTGTCATGGCAACACACGGTGTCA
The DNA here is from genome assembly GCA_028128575.1 of Paedocypris carbunculus. NCBI lineage: Eukaryota > Metazoa > Chordata > Actinopteri > Cypriniformes > Paedocypris > Paedocypris carbunculus. The sequence goes on along the minus strand of SOMO01000052.1, from coordinate 661,518 downwards.
ACGGCAACCGAACAACATCTAACAACACTTATGAGGTACCACACACACAGTATTTACTCAAATATAAGCTACTACTACTACTTCTCTTTCGTCTTTTCCCTTTTCGGCTTCTCACATTTACGCAAATATAAGAACCACGCGATTATTACTTGAATGGTATTGTATGTTAGTGACTGAGCAGAGTGTGTGTTGATCTTTCTGTCAGGTGGAGAGGACGATCGGCATTGAGGCGGCCAGGTCCACCATCATTAATGAGATCCAGTACACCATGGTAAACCACGGCATGAGCATCGACCGCAGACACGTCATGCTGCTGGCAGATCTCATGTCTTACAAGGTCAGTGGTGCGGCACCATCACTGCTGAGGACGACGATGCTGACGGGCTTCTGTGCTCCTCAGGGCGAGATTCTGGGCATCACACGCTTTGGCCTGGCCAAGATGAAGGAGAGTGTTCTGATGCTGGCCTCGTTTGAGAAGACGGCCGATCATCTGTTTGATGCGGCATATTTCGGGCAGAAAGACTCTGTGTGCGGTGAGTGTGATCATGCGTATGATTCAAAACCAGTCGCTAATAGTGTTTCCTGAAAATGCAAAAGGTCTTTTAGTAGTTTAAGAGTTTTGTTCAGCAGTTTACAAATAATTAGTGCATTTGCTGAACCAGACAGAGACCACTAGCAAGAAAAGTCTTGTTCAATGAATGCGTGACTTGCCAAGTGTGAGAAAAGCATGAAAAAACTCAGGAAATGGACAAGAGTACTTTATAAATACCTTATGGTGCGATTGTTCTCCCAGCACACTGAAACATTGCCCATAAATCACATTTTATTACAAGTCTCTAGTGGTACAGCGTTACAGGTTAATCGTCTAATCTCCAACCTTTAAAGTAACAGAAACATCACATGCAGATGTGTTGAGCACTTTAGAGCCTCAGCTTCCTGCCAGAGGAGTGAAGGTCAGGAGAGGGTCTCGGTGGTCTGTGTGTGTGACCAGTGTGTGGTTGCGTTTCCTCAGGTGTGTCCGAGTGTATTATAATGGGAATCCCCATGAACATCGGCACTGGACTCTTCAAACTTCTGCACAGAGCTGAGAAGAACCCGAGTCCTCCACGCAGACCTCTGCTCTTCGACACGCCAGACTTCCACCTCGCTCTTGCCTCATAGCGCTCGTACCTCTTGTGTGTTTGTTTCAGCCCAGCATAAGTGACAATAATTTATTATTTTATATTTGAGTTTGTGGAACGGTCCGAATCACGTCTTCACTAAGACGCTTCCAGTCCTTTCACTTTCAAAATAATCCATGTTGTGCTCTTCAACTGAGGCACTTTCACTTGATTAAGTGGATTGAATTTGAGTTTTCTGTGTTTTCATAATGTAAATATGTATCTGATGTGAATAAAAATGGCGTAAGACTTCAGCAGTGGCTTCTTTCATGTGCGTGAAGATATCACACACCTACAGCACCGTTGTCTGGAGGAACTCACTCCCATTCCTTTTGGACTTCAGTCCATCGACTGCTTTGCAGCAGCACCTATGCGTTTCAGAGTGGACAGCTTGTGAATGACGACGCTTGAGCGTTCTTCCACAGCTTGAGCATCTCCTGAATCTGGTCCGGTTTGATCTCGAGAGCCGCTGAACTCTTGATGGTCCATTGACTGCGTCATCGACAACATTATGGTTCAGCTTCGCCCTAATGGGGGTTATGTGACGCAGGAGCTAGTAGATGGTAACTGTAATGTGGTGGTGGTGTTGACACGCTGCTCAGCGAAGGCCGCAGAAATCTCCAGATCGCCCTGAGAGGACGACAGAACGCGACCTGGTCGGGCGTGGAGCTCGGCGTTGTGTCCGCTGGAGATGTTACTGCTGACCGCCTCCGTTCTGAGATGTTTGGAGAAGCGCACGCTGTGGCCGGGTCGGTCAGCGGTGCGGCGCCCGGGTCGACGCAGGTATGCAGACAGCGTAGCCACGCAGCTCTTCTTGAAATTTTCGTTCATAAACGCGTAGACGATGGGGTTGTTGAAGGAATTGGAGAAACCAATGGCCTGGACCACCGCGATGATCATGTTCAGAGTCACCTCGTCGTAGCTCTTCTCCAGGTCATCTGAACACAGTTATTTACAGTTTATGCACAGACAATTGAAAAATGAATATTTAAAGTTTGACAGTTTTGTTTTAGGGAAAGGTAGATGTTTGTTGATTTACGAATTAACCTTTTCAATTTGGACGTCACTGGAATATGCTAATTAATGTAAATATGATTAATTACTCAGTAGATGCTGGTTTACCGAGTTTATCGAATCATTCCAAACTAGATGTCTGTTAGATTATCTTAAAGTGGACTGTGATTGGCTGCTGGATGTGATGTCATATTTCAACTTCTTGCTACTATTTGAAATGAATAAATTAAAATTGTAATGAAATGTAAGTCGCTTTGTATAAAAGCATGTGCTAAAAGACTGTAAAGTACCATTTAAGGATGTTTTTTTAGGATAAATTATCTGTAATTTAACCGTAATGGTTCTACTGCATTAATGTGTGCTTCAGCTCCTGTTAAATGGACTGTACGTCTTAGTTTATTGAAATTTAGATTTTTTTTTTCTCCGCACACATGCGCAGTTCTATTATTTGTGGCTCTTCTCTGGTGGACAGTCTCAACTTGCGCGTTTGGTTCTTCACCGCGTGCTGTGATCAGTTACTCCCAGCGGGCGCCTCGACCCTTCGCCCTGCTCCACCATGTGAGTCACGAGTAGACTGGGATAATGAGCTTACGGCTGGTTGACCGTGATTGCCGCTCACTGAGATGGACGCTGTGATGCGGCTCTTGAATGAGCTGAGTGATTGGTGTTTTGCTGGTCCATTCACACGTGGCCACACAGGCCGATCGGAGCTCTGACTGATGGGCTGTAAACACCTACTGTACTCAAACAGCATGTGTACGACATGAAACGGGGCCCAGCAGATAGTGAAGAGCAAGACGATGGTGATCATCATCTTGACGGCACGTTTCTTCTTTCTGGTGACAAAAAACAAAGGAGGAAACGTAAGATGACACTACGAAACTTGCGTTTTTTGCTCTCACGCTGATCATGTGACATGTTCCTCTACCTGGAGATTTTGTTGACCTCTCTGTGGTTCATGGTGCTGAGGACGGACGAGTCTCCCACACGTTTGCGGATCCAGAGCTCAATGCCGATGCGACTGTAGAGGAAGAGCATAGCAGCCAGCGGCAGCAGAAACAGCGCCACCATGATGAAGGTGGTGTAGAGCTGTCGCTGAAGCAGAGAGTGCCAGCGCTCCTGACAGCACACGTGGTGGTGATCGTACAGGAAGTCGTATTTCACCTGAGGAGCCAAGTAGAGAGGAAAACCAGTTTCACATATCATCTAGGGAAAAAACCACTACAGCTTTTCTCTGAGAGAATGGTTTCTTTGGGATTGGGGTCCATTCAGTCCCTGGAGCAAGAAGGTCTTGATCATAACCTTCAGTCCAGTTCATCACAAAGCGACTGAAACAGAAGGTCAGGGTTCTTTCTCGCTCCAGTCATCGCCTTGAGAATTCTCAGCCACAGTAATAATGGAGGACTTGAGAAGGACCTTCACGAGGCTGCTTTTCTGAAATGGTCCTTGGTGGTACTGTAAGTTGAACCATTAAGTCTTATACACTGGAGGAACATCTTGAAGCTCCGACTTCCCGGAAGCTTTAAGCTGATATTTAAAGGAATAAGATCTCTACAAACAACCAATCCATGGTGTAAAAGTGAGTGTCTTGGGTGAGTGGATATGACTCTTCACTCCTGCTTGGAGTTCACTGACTCACAGACAGACGAAAGTGAGGAGTTCTATCATACGTATCCTCAAAATTCATGTGCTCTCTCATTCACATGAATCATCAACTCACCTCTAGTTGTTGCACGAACAGCATTGGTGACCCGACCATGACGGCAGCGATCCACACCAGCCCTGAATCACAAGCAAACATGTAGAAAACTGTACAGTCTCGCTCATGTGCTTCATACGCAAAATGTTCCAAATAGATGCACTAGAACACACTTGAAGCTAAATAATCCATTGAAGATTTGAGGCATTTCAAAATTGACTATCAGATGTTTCCAGCTCCACTTCTTTTTTTCTCTTGGATGAGAATTGGAGCACAGGTGATGGGATTCTAGTTCTGACCTGCTTCCACAATCTGAGCATGTAAAAGGTGAAGTGAAAACTAACCAAACAAATCTTGTTCTCAGCTCTACACTTTCATTTGGACTTTTTAGACACTTCACCATCTGCGTTAACTAGACAAAGCATCAAATATTTAATACAACACGAATCAGAAAGTCAAACATGGTTTCTGAACAACACCGACTTCAGGATTCTCGAGGTTTGGTTGAGTTCTGGAGAGGCTGAAATGATTTATTGATTTCACGTGGCGACAGTAAAGATGATTCCCCTATTAACCTGTTCAGCCACAGATGCTGAAGCGCAGTCAGTCTTGCCTAACACTCTGTTTTATCGCTCCACTGGGGGAAGTTCATAGTTCACACACAGCCTTCACATTTCACTTCATTGCAGATTTTCGAAGTGGAAATCTGTTTGGTTCATCGAGAAATTACATTAATCAGTGCAATTGTCTTTCCGTTTCACTCCATATTTTCCTACAGCCACATGTATAAATGTGACTGTGTGTAAATAGAAGTGTATTTTTAGTAAGACTACACAATGATTTTCAGAATGTTTTTAGGCTGCCGCAGTGCATTATGGGAATAACAGCGACTGATGCGTCATCAGATTTAGAGATGAGGACTTCTTGTCCGGGTTCTTCTTGAGTTCATGTGTTTCTCAACCACACCACTAGGGGGTTTGTAAGTCACTTTGGATAAAAGCGTCTGCCAAATGACTAAAGTAAAAAAGTAAAGTGTGTTCTGATCTCTGATTGGTTGATTATCTATCAGGGTGTGTCTTGGCCTGTAATAGGTTAATCATTTACTGGGGGGTGTGTAGCCGTCTGAATTATTCACACTAGGAAGCTTTTTAAATACAGAAAACCAGAGCTAAAACACCAAAGTAAACCCACAAATGATCAAAATATTAAAGTAAATTCACCATCTACAGACTTTAGAATTCTGAAGATTAATCAGATTAACTGTGAAATGAATGCCTTTATTGATTCGATCACATAACATCAGCTCTAAATATCACAATTTTGGAATATAATGAACAGCACCAGGCCTAAAGTTCTCTATGGCGAACTCTGTAAAACTGTTTGCAGACAGTCAGCTTGTGTCTTACCCAGCATCCTGTAGGCTCTCTTGGGTGTGTACTGCCTCTTCATTTTCAGCGGGTACACGATGCCCTGGTATCTCTCGATGGCGATGCAGGTCATGGTCAGTATGCCCGTCACGATGGCGGTGGTTTGGACAAACGGGACCGTCTTGCACACAAGAACGCCTGCAGTACATCACAAAGCACACAATCAAGAAACTTGTGTTTGTTCTCTGTCGCAGCTTTCTCCTCGAGGTCACGCAATTGTTGACCCAACTGCCTTATCTGCACTCCTATTGGCTGTCACGGCTCATTAGCATAAATTTGCTCTTGCAGTAAGTAATGGCCTTTGGTCACTGATAGTCAATAACAGACGTGTGGTGAATTTAGAATTCCTCCTTAAATCCAAAAGTGGCCAATATGGAAAAACGGGAAGTTTTCTGATCATTACTTTTTTTCCTATTTATTATTATGTAGTAATAATAAGGGTAGCTTTCGTAGTTTTAATACTTTGTTTCTATGATGTGCAGTCACGTTATAGTTTGTTGTACAACGGTAATTGGTGTTTTAAAAACAAAAATAGCACAATTTTAATCAAATGAAATGCAATTTAAGCATAAAGAATGTTTTTTGCATGCTTTTTAGTTTTTGCATGTTAAAATCACAATAATCAATTCAAACTCCCAGTGGCTGAAACTGGCGATGTGTTTTAATATCGAATGCGTTAGTGGTGTTGCGTTAATCGCTTTAGATCAAAAGTGAATTGTGAACTCAAATATTACCAGATGATTTCCAGGTGATCTCTTACCAACCCGACTGAATGATCTCAAAAGTGAAGAGCTCGGGATGCTGATGGTGTCGAGCGCGCGCGTCGGTGATCTCTCTCCCGCGCGCGGGACCGGAGTGACTTTCTGCCCTACCTACCTGCCGGAGCTCGCGCGGATCGAGAAGAGATTCTGACCTCCCAGCCACTCAGACGAGATGTTCTGCAGCAGCGTGAACGGGATGCAGAAGAAGGTGATGAGGAGGTCGCTGACGGCCAGCGAGCAGATGAAGATGTTGGTGGCTGTTTGCATCGCGCGCCTCCGGACCACCACGTAAACCACCAAACTGTTCCCCACCAGCGCCAGCAGGAAGATGATAGCATACATGACCACAAAGGTGGTTTTGGCTCCACTCGGGAGTTCTGGGATGTAAACCAGTGGCTGGATGTTGTAGGTGTCGATGAATTCCTGTCGGGAGAGGTTGTAGTATTGTAGGAGTTCCTGGAGAACCTCAGGAGTGATCTTCGCAGTGGCCGTCACCTCCGTGGCGGAAGTCATTTCGACGAAGAGGATGAAACACGAAGAGAAACGTAATAATCCGCGGGTCTGGCGAAGTGACGTGAAATCACAACGTTCTTCTCAGGATGTTTCCCGCCGTCTCTGCTGCGCGCGCGCTGTGGGGCGGTCGAGAGTACTTGTCACCGGTGGGAAATAAACGCGGTTCGAATGCGGAATATCGAACTTCTTCTTTTCGTCTGTTTTATCCGCGATATAGTTATGGCAGAATTTTTGTATTCAAATTGATGAAAAGCTACATTAAGCGTTTAATCGATCTTACATAATTGTTAATTTTAATTTTTAATGTAAAAAATGCAGATATTGTTATCGTTTTAATTTACATATTTTCATCGGGTAAAGTGTGTGCACGTTCAAGAGTTTTATTTCATTTTTTTCTACAATACATCATACTCTCACTGCCAATCACAACTAAATCAACACGTGGAACTATGTAAAAAATTATGAAATAACATGTTTTATAGATTCTTCACATTAGCCACTCTTTCACGCTTTTGGAAAGAAATGGATCTAAATGGAGTCTCGTGGGACTTTTATTATACAAATACAAAAACAAGCAAGCAAACGTTGAGGGTGAAAACACTTGAGCTACAAAAAGAACAAAACTCGTTATCTAAATTCACACAATGTGTGACTACAAATCGTAACACAGGACACAAACCGACGTTTAACGAGCTTCATCTTTTTGCTAATTTATCTTCAAACTGAAAGTGTTCTCAAGAAGAGACTTTTAATCTGACTTAATTTGTGAACAAAAAAGTTTAAACATACATATTTTAAATATACGTATGTTATAGTGTGGAATTAATGAAGAGTTGTTGATGAATTAATTGTTGAGCTTCATTGGGTCTACAAAGAGAAACAACTTCTTGAAGGAGATGAGTGGAAAAACACCTTCCACATCAGAAACAACAGATAGATGGAGAGCTTCACTTCAGAATCACAGAGGTGTCGAAATATCAACAGGAACAAGGAAAAATTGTAAAAACAAAACCACAGTCCTGACACACTGTACATTGTGTATGATCAAGATCATTTTCCAGAAGCATCTGTGGATTCTGAAAAGCTGAAACTGACCTTTAAGCGCTGTTGAGGGTCACATGTAAATGGGCTCATAATAAAGCCGTGTGCCGGTGTTCTCCAGAAACAGAGAGAACTAACGAGGCGGTGACGGAGCTGAGACAGACACTCAAGGGAAAGGACAAGATCACAAATATCTTGGGCAAACACAGGCTGCTCTTCAGGTCAGTTACTGTTTGAGATGAACAATGGGGACTATAGTCAGGCACATCTGCACCGGCCTCAAAACCCCTGAAACTAAAGAATGCTTGTGCTGAGACATCCATAAATAACACACAATAGAAGTCAGAAAAACTCTCTCTTGGCTGTGGCCAAGCATTCAGAAGAAACATGCCACCAGCTTAAAGCCATTTGTCTTGGTGTCACTTTGCAGAAACAGAAGAAATGATGAATTCTCCCTGTCACTGGTTTTTATTTTCTATTTTCTAAAACAAGCAATGTCTGGCCATTAGGCTGTGTGCTCTCTTCTGGGAACATTTCTGGGTTACGGCTGAACTCAGGTGCGATGGATGTCATGCTTTTCTTCAGATGATGGACCGCGGTGACGTCAGGTGTCATGCTCAGTTAATGTATTAGTTAATATGCATAGTATAAAATGTATTGTGCTATTAAAAATAATTGTTCTTTATTTTAAAGCTTAATGTTCAAATGTTCATTCATAAAGCTCCAAAATTTGAGGGATTCGGACGGACAAAAGAATATAAATAGCCTGGGGAAAAAAACAGAAAAGGGTTTTTTTAGCATGTGTGTAAAAAAATTAACTTCAGGCAAAAGAAATCACTTGGCAGAGGAAATATTTGGAAACAAAAGCGGCAATTTGGAGAAAATAATATGTATTTGTTTTATAAAATGGGAAACAAAAGCAATCATTTGGATGAAGAATCGTACGGTGATTAAACAGTGCAGCGTTTCAGCTGGATTCTTTTGTAATAAATTGCGGTGGTGAGAAAAGCAGCACATCAAACGTGAATGTGAGCGGCGTCTGTTTGTCAGGGTTTTATTGTTAAAGAAGCGGCTGTTGTGGTTGAGTTTCCAGGCAACTCCAGAAACAGCAGATCCACACGGAGCAAGGCGAGGTGAGTGTCTCCAGAAACTTAAACCACAGTCTGATCAACGGACAAACCACTTCCATATAAGAAGCTTTTTAATGGGACAAAATAATGTCATTCACTCTGTTCAGGTTCTAAGAGAGTGAAGAGTGGTTGGTTGTTCTTCTGGCTGAAGCTGACGTGATGGCCTCCTCAGAGGAGCGAGAGGAAGTCGTCAGCTTGAGTTCTCTGTCGGTGGCACACCGTGGCCCTCAGATGGCTGTCGGCGGGGTCCCTGGGACAGGCAGGACCACCACTCCAGGCAGCGGACGCTTCGGAACTCTGAGCCATCATTCTTTCTTCTCCAGACACAATCCTCAGCCACACAGAGTCCGGCATTTACAAGGTTAGTGTGTGTGTGTGTGTGTGTGTGTGCTTGTATGAGTCTGAGAGAGAGTCATTAAAGTCAATAACCCAAAAACATTTTGCCAAGCTATGTTACGCCCATGCTTTGTGTGTGTGTGTGTGTGTGTGTGTGTGTGCGTGCCTGTATTTGTTACACTCTTAAAGTGTTAAGTTATTATTTATTTAGTTGTTTACTTTACTTTGCAGTAAAGTTCAAAAGCAGCCTAGAACGTAGAAAGATCTTGGTAATTATGTTCGGTCAAAATCTTCCCACAATAAGTGCATTTCCGCACACGTTCTTCTCCAAAACACACAGTTTATTAGTGTCAGTGAGAGCACACTTTCTAGAGTGTGGATGAAACAATCATCAGGAGGCTCCGGTGGAGCTTTTAGTTCTGACTGTACATTTATCAAGTCTTTTGTTTGTGGTCTCCTGTTATGGTGTCCTGTCCTTTGGTTTCTGTTCACCCGCTCCCCTCATTTTCTGTTTCATTTGGTTTATTATTTCACAGCATCCTACATCAGATTGGTACAACAGGTTGTGTAGAAGTAAGATAAAGGTGATGCTGCAGGGTTCACAGGGCCAAAGAATTCAATCAAGTCAGATGGTCCACAATGAGCTACACAATGAGTTCCCCGGTATCAAGATGGAAAATAGTAACGGGACTCCTAAATGATTTCTGGTGAGGTACCCATTATGGAAGAAAACCGGAGTGGACACCTGCAAAGTGGTGATTTTCTGAGTGGACAACCACAGCAGAATCCAAGTTAGCTAAAGAGCATTGCTGATGTTTCAGTGCATTGGAACTACAGTAGTAAGCAGTCATATGGCTGTTTTGTATGGCATACGCAATTTGGAATTCTGGAAGATTGAGTCGTTTAATCTGGTCAACTCATGACATATTTGGACAGTCCAGGGAAACATACCACAAAAAAGTATAAGCGTAAATGGGCAACATTTTTAAACAAAGATTTCATGACACACAAGGAATTCTGGAAAATGAAGTTTGTGACACAATGAAACAGAGAAGAGTAATTAAATTGTGTGCAGAAATTTCTAAAGCTGTAATGTTTTTGTAATGTCTGTAATTTTTCAAACTGTAAAAAAACTGTAAAAATTACTGTATTTACGGTAAGTGTTTTTATTTTTATTCAGGGTCTGAAATCTTTGCACTTTAGTTGATGTGTTGTTGTTAACTCTTTAAATATTTACTGTGATATTAAGAATTCATTAGAACATGGGCTCTTCTATATTCCAGAGCTGTATTTTGAATCAAACGGCGGTAATGGCATCAGTACAGCGTAATAGAAACTCAGCGTTTCTCGAGGTCGAAATTTTGCACAGACGTCAGCTCACGCTCTTATTTTTCAGCTTAATCTCACATAAATGCTGAACTTGTCTGAACAATTCAGCATGTTTCTTTCTGATTTGCAAGAGGACAACAGTGGTTTCTCTGATCAAACAGGAGGTTGTGAATGTTGAATTATTGTTGAGGCTCAGACAGACAATCGTTGGAAATTGACAGACGTGCGATTTAAATGGTAAATCCTGCAGTTATTTGCACAGAGAGATGAAGCAGAACCTGACGGGAACATTAACCTGAAGCACTGCCGCTTCCTTCAGATTTTCTTGGCGTAAAGTGTGTGAAATGCTTTAATGAATTAGAATTTAATGTTTTTGTATGATTTAAATAATTTTTTGTTACAAAAAAACATTTGTTTAAAATGAATTGATAAAATAATGGCCATTTGAAACTTTAACTACACCAGGGGTGGCCAACTAGTCAGAGACTAAGAGCCACTTTATTTCTGTGTTACTGCAAAGAGCCACATCATACACATGGGCACACACAAACATCATCCCATTCCTTAATCTTGAATGCATGCACGCACACACACGCACACACACACACACACAGACCTCTGCTCTGCCAGATTTAATGAAAATAACTACACCAACATGATGATATTAGTTATTTTTCAACAGTTAACAATGTGTGCATAGCTGACTCATGTCATGTGAAAGCTCCTGAAGAGCCGCATGAAACTAGTTAAAGAGCCGCATGAGGCTCAAGAGCCACGGGTTGGCCATCCCTGAACTACACCCTTCCACTCTTTTCCTTTCTCTTTCTCATTTACTTTCTTACTCTCCATCTCTCTTTTCATTTCTCTCTATTTTTCTTTCTCAGTTTCTCTCAGTGTCTTTATTTTCATTTTTCTCTTAGTCTCTATATTCAGTATTTTGCATGTGCCAAATAAAGTCTTTCTCAGTGTGTATCTTTCTTTCATTATTTACTTTTTTATATTTGTTTTTTTTTGGTTTTCCCTCAAGGCATGAATTTTGTTTTGTTAGACAACATGTAATTTATGTGCTATTGCCGCAGTGTTAAATCAGCAGAAGGGAACGTTTGACTTCTTCTGGTTCTCCTCACAGCTGGTTTACTCATTGTCCTTTACCTCCAAGAGTCTGTGATCTTTGTATTTTCTTCAGCAGCTGTTTCTTCTGATCTTCTGAAAGTCTGGCTGAGGGCAGAAGAGCGATGCAGTCGCAGCGGGCGACCAGCACTATTTAATTCTTTGAGAAGGGGTCTCTCTCTATTTCTGTCTCTCGCCTTCCTTTGCTCTTTTGCCATTTTTCTCCTTAACACACACTCATTTTAACTCTGTCTATCTCGTTGTTGGTCCATTTGTCTTGTTTTCTCAGTTTCTCGTTTTCCTCCCACACACAGTTTCTCTTTCTCTCCTCTTCCATCTTTCACTCTTCCTCACTCTCACAGCAGGCGTTCACCATAGCTGCTTTTGATCTTGGAGGCCGGTCTTGTGCTGTCCCCCGTTCAACCCGTGGAGAGATGAAAGACAAAGTCAAAGTAAATCCTGAGCTGTTGGTCGCTGTGTTTCCGCAGGTCTGAACGGGAAGCCAGTGTGTGTGGTGAACGACGAGTGGTACGGCTACACTCCGCTCTGTCCGCATCCGCTCATTAGGAGTCAAGTGCCTGCAAGAGTCACACGCTCATCTTCTACTGGCTCCAGCTCCAGTCTCTCTGGCCGAGCAGGTCAAACAGCTTAAAGCCGAAAGAGACACTAAAACGCTGTGCTGTTGTGCTCTTCTGGTTGCATTAATAGTGCTGTTTTGTTTCCCCAGCGGTGATTTCTGAGGGCTGGCGTGGGGAACTGAAGGATCTGGCTGACCGAGTTCGTCTGTTGACCGCCGCTGCCTCTCCACCTGAAGAGACAGAGGTGCGCACACTTCATCATGATGTTCAGACATAAATGAATATAAATATCTGAAAGCAGAGGACGTCAGATGTGTTTGATTTCATCTGATCAGATAAAAGATCACAGGAACTACATCAAACACGTGATGGGATTCAACGCACAAAGTGATCTAATATTATAATATTAGATAATAGTGATATAATAGGATCTAATGATATAAACACAAATGAAATGATCTAACGTGTAATCTGATCTGGCTCTAACTCCCTGTGACCCAGAAATGGAGAAGGAAATAGAAAATGGTTTGATGGAGGATGGTGATCAGATCTGAGTAAAGGGTCTTTTTTTAAACACACAAACTGGTCAACAGTCAGATCAGACCTAATGATTCTAGAAAATATAGAATTGCCTTTACAGGCAGAATGCTATTACCCCATGTGTGTGTGTGTGTGCGTGCGTCTGTGCGTGTGTGTGACAGCAGCCTGAGGACGTTCCATGTAGGAAGACTCAGTATTCATCCCAGTCTGGCCGGATCATTCCTGCCACGTCCTGGAGAGGAAAGAAGCGTGGCGTCCGGAAACAGAGTCCGACACATAATCTGGACGGAGCTGAACTCAGGGTAACTCTGTTCACACTCACTCTGAACTCCATTCAGACGTTACACACACTTTTGCTTTACTTTACAACCCTTGTAGCTCACTGATTTTACACTGATTTTAAGTACTGACTCTGCTCTCACTTTACATTACCTTCACACTTAATAATAATTATTTCATTACAGGTGAGATGAAGCATTTGAATCAGTGTCATTTATTCACTGAGACTGAATCGAGAGACGCAATCTTTTTTAGACAACATTTATTATGAAATCTTCTTCCAAAAATACAGTCCATTAACATCTGATTAGTGTCATTGAACGGATTGACATGTCTTGTGAGATTAGAGGACATAACTCTCGACAACCTGCTCCGGTGTAATTATGAGCTCCATAGTGGATAAACAAACTGCCGGTCTGCTGGTTTCACTGTGAGAAAAAAAAACTGAATGCTCATTGTCAAAGTCATTTCCATTAGATTATGCTAATCAGATGTTTAATTATTATGCAAATGTGTTTTCCAGAATATGTCACATTCTTTGTGTCTCTCTCTCTCTGACTGTCTCTCTCTTCCTCCATCCCACTCTGGTTCTCTTTATCTATTTTACTCTCTCTTTCTCTCTGTCTGTCTGCCTGTCTCTCTCTTTCTATTTGTCTCTCTCTCAATCGCTTAGGTGCTGGAGTTGTTGTGTCAGATCCTTCAGACTGATTCTCTCTCAATGGTTCAGCAGTGGCTTTTGTTGGCAAATGACAGAGGTGAAAATTGATTGATTTATTCTGTTGGCTGTAGTCAATGTTTGTTAACTTTGGGATTTTAAGTAATTGCAGCTTTATTTGTAGAGAAAACTTCTCGTAATACAGATAGGTAAAAGTCAGAGACAAATCAAAAGCGGGTGGATTTGCTGTGATATAACTTTTGTCTAGTTAAATCAGTTCTTTCTAACACGACACAGTGTGTGTAATGAGCTGTTTTTGCTGTTCTGAACGTGTTAACGTGTAATTATCACTGAGGGTCTATTTCTGATCTTGTGTACCCTACTGTATTAGTGTCTCAACATGCTTTGTGCAGTTTAATCGATACAGAGAAAGCGTGTTTAATTTTCACCTTATCTTGGTTTGTTCAAGCGAAGAGTAAATTAATAAAAATGTTCATAAAGCTTGTGATTAGCAAAGTAAGACTTGTTTTTCTCCGTCTCACATTCACATTGCACTTCCACCTTAAGTTGTCAGTAATGTTTGCAACATGGTGGTTCTCAGAGAAGGCTCTAGTTCAGGGGTTACTCCAGCAGGCCGTGGGTCACAGAGCTTCTCTAAACCAGAGCTGTGGACCAGAGCTCCTGCCCCTGACGTCTGAACATCTGCCCGACCACGTGTTCCTCAGTTCAGCTAGAAGAGCTTCGTGAGTGAGTCATGAGGGTTTTGATACTGAGGCTGGTCTGATACCTTCTCTTTTCCTGCACAGCTCACCGCCTGCAGACGTCTGCACAGACCAACCAGGTGAGCAGACGAGATTACATCACTAACATCTTTACTGATACTGATAGATGACGAGTGGCTCATCCATGATCTATGTCATTGTGTCTCGTGGATGATGCATGTAATGATTGTCATGAGTGATATGTGTCGAACACGTAAGTTAAGAACACTCTTAACTTTCTGCTTTTTATAAACGTAGTTGTTTTATATTCAGTTTATCATCATTTATTTAGTAATAATTATGTAAATGTTACTGTTTTAATACTTTTTTATTTTATGTATTTATACGTATTTCTTTTTTTGGAGGGTTTTTCACGTTTGCCAAAAAGACATAAAGGCCTGGACATGCATGATTTGATGATTCCTCAATTCTTTTCACAGTTATCCTTAAGCATAACTATGTATTTTTTTTAATCTGACTCAGATTTGAATTTTAAATACTAAATCAGCCTGAATATTTGATTAGGAGGAGTGAGAGGAGCATTAATGAGGACAATTACTGTATTAACAGAAGTATTTTAGGTCAAAATTCACAATTATCATAATTAGTTTTTACATTTTTCAAATACTTATGTACTGTCTATTCATAGTCATGTATGTGTATATACATATATCAGTGGTGGCTGGTGGGCCATGCATTTCTCATGCAGAGTTTGTAGCTTTTTCACATTAGTGTAATATATTTTACACCAGAAAAATTACCTGCAAAAGTTTTTACAAAGCTTTCCACTTTCTTTAAATCCAAATATCCTGTCCTGTCCACAAACAGTTCAAGAGCAAACGTTTTCGCTGGTAACAAGTGATGGCAGAAATGTGATTGGTTAAATGCGTTAATATATGTAATACTTGTCTGGAAGCAGTAAAAATATAAAAAAAAAAATATCCACACAAGCCCTTTGTATTATTAAAAAAAATATTTTTGTTTTCAGATATTTTGAAATCTGAGCATAATTCTGATCTGATATTTAAGGCCTTCAGAAAAGACTCTGTTGGTCACTGATGTATCTACTGTATCTGTATAAGTGTGTATCTGCCTTATATTTTTGTTGTCTATATATGTATATATATGTCTGTGTGTGTGTGTGTGTGTGTGTGTGTGTGTGTGTGAGTGTGTTTCTGTGTGCCTCTGTATTCATTTTGCTATGTGTGTTAGATGTTTGTGTGTGTCTATGTGTGTCTATGTTTTTGTGTGTATGTATTTATCTAAATTTGTCCGTGTGTGTGTGTGTAATATATCACATTAGGGGGACTAAACCAGTTGTTGTCATTGACTGCAGGAGTTTGAGCACATTATTTCCCAGTGATGTCGTGTGATGTTATATATAGCTTTTCACGGTCAGAGTTAATAGCTGCAGCGGGAGCATCAGCCCCGAACAGGCCGAGGGCAGCGTCCACATTTCAGACTTCTGATTATTTCTTTTAAATGGTTCCACTGGTCCTTGTGGAGAGCTGTAGCCCACTGTAATGGATTTGATTTCCTGCTCTGACCCGTGCTCTTCTGTTCTAGAGCGCATTGGAGAGGCAGAAGTTCTAACGCTACATCCCGAAGAGACAGTCGCTCGCTTCGGATTGGTTGATTAATCAATGTGTCGTTAGAAAGACCATCTGCCGTTAATTCATTTCTCAGAAGATCGGGACTATCTGATCTAAACAACAACAGCTTGGTTGTAAGTGGCTTCTGGTCCTTTGTTGTCATGTGTAAAGTCTTGAACACACAAAGCGAGTCTGTTTTTTTCTCCTGATCATCAGACAACAATTTTTCAAAAGGAACAATGTTAACGTCATAATTCTTTTGTTAATGTCACTGTAAAATGAGTGAAATAATGTCAAATTATATGTTCCTATATGTTTTGTTCTGTTGGTGGACAAATATTAACCATTAAATTTTCAGTCTATCTTTAAAATTGTCCAAACTGATGTGTTTCTGTTATTAGACAGATCAATCAATTGTCAAAGCCAAAATTCGCCAAAATGATGAGATTCGGTCGATGACTGAAAGTTTGACAGGGATAAAGAAAAGAAAATACTCTGGCCCGGACACACAGCAATGACGGCAAACGTCTTCGGCTTTAGCTGCCAGCAGATCCGCTGAGATGATCTGATGAGCCATAAACACCCGACCACAGAGACACCACAGCGGAAAAGCCTCCAGCAAACTCACAGAGCAATCCAAGAAAGAAAACACAAGCCGTAATTAAAAAAAACTTATGTACAAGAGACTAAAACGGAATAAAGCTGACCACAAGATGGGGAACAAAAAACCATTTGGCAGAAGGGTTACTTGACTTGACTGGATTGAATATTATTGAATTGTATGTGGTTGGGTTTATTTAACTATACTGGACTTCAATTGACTAAACTGAACTCTGTACTGCAGGGATGGCCAACCAGTCAGAAACTAAGAGCCACTTTTTTCTGTGTTAGAGCCACAAAGAGCCAAAAAGAGCCACATCATACACACGGGCACACATAAACATCATCCCATTCCTTAATCTTGTATGCACACACACACACACACACACACACACACACAGACCTCTGCTCAGCCAGATTTAATGACAATAACCACACCAACATGATAATATCGGTTATTTTTCAACAGTTAACATTGTGTGCATTTTTGACTCGTGTCACGTGAAAGCTCCTGAAGAGCTGCATGAAACTAGTTAAAGAGCTGCATGAGTTGGCCACCCCTGCTATACTGCATGATTAGCTTGGCTTGGTTTAACTCACAAGACAGGACAGATTTGACCAGACTTATCTTGACTCTAATTGACTGGACTGGACTTGTATTATTGTATTATTATTCGAAGTCTCAAAACAGCCATACGAAACAAAAAAGATGATAAAAATACATGTTCCCATTGTTCGTGGGTATTGTGACTATGGCCATGTGACAAACCTGAAGAGCAAACTGCCACAGAACAGAAGACAGGATTGAAGGAGGACTTAATTGGAGCAGCAAGAAGCGAAAGAGGTGAGTGGAACAGTGAAACAGTAATTAGTGGAAAAGTGGGTGGAGACTCTTTTCTCCCAATGACAGCAGAACAGTCGATGCTGTTCACATTTACACAAGACCACGCGGATCTTAAAAGTTCTGACATCATTCCGCTGTGAGGTGACAAAAGCCAGCATCTTTGTCAGTTAATGTGTGTTCCTGGGCCAAGATTGGACTTATTAGTGAAGGAACTTACTGGGTCATGGTGACACGAGATCTTTGTCTCCATGACACAAACTTCATAATGAATACAGGAGCAATTGTTGTCACACCGCACCAATCAGCCAGTCGTTTGCACCAACTCATCTCCTTGCCCCATTGAGACTCAAGTGACGTCCTACAGTGCAAAAGCCAATGGCAGAACTTTCTCAGTTCTAGCATTAACGTTACCTAGTGGTGTAAAGTACTTGAGTAAATAGACTTTGTAACTTTGTCTGTTTTTTTTTTTTTTTGCTTCTTTGTACTTGTTGTACTGAGTGTCAACTATAAGCAGCATGTACTCGCTACTTGACTACAGTTTTGACTGAATTTCCATACTTGTTACATTGTTAATTTCTTGGGCGAACGCCATCTGCAGGATGCTGAAGGTACTGGATGCTATTTATTAGCTAAATCACATGAGCGGTTGCACTTTTTTCTTGAGTTTCTTGTTTTTACTCATTTGTTTTTGTTTTTGAGCCTAAATTCAGTTAAAATACTTAAGTTGTATTTAAAAAGTATATTTTATGACTTTTACTCAAGTCTTCTTGGAATTGGTGACTTGCAATGGAGTCATTTTTTACAGTAAGGAATTGATTTACTCAAGTATGGTTTTCAGGTACTCTTTACACCTCCGTCATCAGTATTGGAGAATATTATACTAGAATTCAGACTTTAAGAAACCTTGGTGTGAAGAACCAGAAGTGCATCACATCTCAGTCTCATCTTCTGAAGCTAAAAGAGACTCGTGCTGTCGGCTTGCTTGAACGTAACAGAGAATCTTGGACGGATTGTTGATTTTCCACATGATGTGTTCAGCAGATGTTGTTGATCTGGTTCGGACTATGTGTAAGTGCAACCATGGAGACGGCTGAGTTACACTCGTTCTCTCTTTTGCCGTGAAAGGAGACATCTTCTTTACACCAAATTGGCAATCCATGGATGAGCAGAGTGTTGAAACGAACCCTTGGCGTTTCATATCAGTGCAGGAGTCTGTGATTTCTGTATAATTATCTGCCTGTGTAATGAGGAGTCGAGAGCGCCGGGTTCACGTCGGACTCGAGTGAGGGACGGTTCGTAATGAGGAACTTCAGAGCTTTATTCTCCATTTAATTGAAATGTGGACATGGTTTCCCACGGACATGATCCCGCCAGAACGTCCTATAAGAAAGTGCGAGGACTTTTATGTGATCACCGTGCAGATCGGATGCTGTGACCATTTTGGGTAAAATCAGTGTACCGTCGTATAATCACGTATACCGTAAATGAATAAAATTGTGCATCATACCTCTGTGTTATTTTTATCAGATGTCAGCATCACCTGCTTTTACAGAGAAGAACAGAAGAAGAAAAAGAGAGGTGATGAAGACCTTCAGAGATGAAGATGAAAATGGAGCATGAATGTTTAGGAGCAGCTGTGTAGGAGAGCGGATTTGTGTAGTGTGTAGGAAAGAACATGACCTTTCCTCTAAACTTGATCGAGCTCATTTCTTCATATTGCTGCATGATAATCCAGAATTAGAAGATCAGATTCAAGGTGGGAAAAATCTCTCAAAGAAAAGACAGAACGGCGACTGGTTGTTCAAGAAGGTTAAATTAGTGGAACAGTTTGGATCAAAACACTATTAGAAGTTATTCCATACCTATAGAGTGTCTGCAGTTGTAAAGTTGCCAATTGCCGGAGGTTATTTGCAGAAGCTTTAATAGCTTCTTGAAGGAAGGTGACTCTCAGCAGTCACCCTGTGTGAGACGCCCTGGTGACATTTCATTAGAACACACACATCCTCTTCTATCGCCCGGTGATGTCATTTACTGATGACGGCACATTATCTGTGATTAACAATAGACAAGGCTAGACGCCGTTTACTTCATGCGATCTTTAAATGAATTAATCTGTGCTCGTGAGGAATATAAGATTGTACTTTTATTAATTAGTTCTACAGTCCATCTCCATTTTTCTGTAGTCTGTGACATCATCAGAGCGTATAAAGCACAACTCACAAGTAAAACAGACCATCATTGCCAGAAAAAAATCAAGCACAGTAAGCAAAATAAAGGTCCTATGAAAAAAAATGTAATGTTGGCCCTGCTGCTTAAGTTATTATTTGATGGAGTAACCAGACAGCCACGAGCGTGTTAGTACATTTTAGGGGTTCAAGCCCAGTTGGTGTAACAGTTACAATGTTTTTAAAATTTTAAATTTAGATTAAGTTTTTTTAGATTAAGATAATATTTTTTATTACAAATTTGCCACCTATAATAATCAGCTAAATTATTATGATTATAATAATAATAGTAACAATAAATAAAAATGTATTCATCTCTCAGTGGGGAGTCGTCTCTGTATTTGGCCAATATGAGCAGTGAACATACATACATACATACATACATACACCCAGAGCCGCTTCAAGATCTCTCGCCCAGGGGCATGTGGGGTCAGTGTCTTGCTCAAGGACACTTAGTTATAAAACCCACTGGGATTTGAACAGACAATCTCTTAGACACAAGTCCACTGGACAACAACTGCTCACTTTTTTAATTTGAGCTGAAATTAAATTCATAAGAATAGTTTTTGAGAATAATTTAAATAAGACATTTTGTAAAGAATCTAACTCATCATCTAACATTGACTGGTAAAGTATCTGCAGAACACGCATCAGGATTTGACACAGAAAGAGATTGGACGTGATCCAGTTTCAGTGGTCAACAGGTGAAGGTCCATTATTTGCGTCATTCACTCTCACACACAAGGACACCTGTTCACTCGCAACAGACACACACACACACACACA
>SOMO01000052.1:610693-641112 GCA_028128575.1 Paedocypris carbunculus | reverse complement strand
GAAAATAATACACAAAACATGTAGAGTTATTTTTAAATTATAGTTATCTACACAAATATTTAAATAATACAAAACGGTGGCTCGCTATTTAACAGTTGAATCAGACAAAACATTTATATTATACATTATATATATATATATATATATACCTTATATTCTATCTTATTTCATTTCTGGGTCATGAGGAACTCAGGTGTCGAGACCCAAAACCAGGTGGATCAGAGATTTCACCAAGGACCTCAGTTAATGTCAACCCAGATGCCTACTGTTCTAAACGTGCTGTGTCAGAGCTACCCTGCAGTCCATAACCAGATGTTCTGAACCTGTCCTGAGCAGCTGGAATCAGAGGTTTCTCAGTTATCCTGCCATCCAGTGCAGCTCAACATGCATTCAGTCAGAGTACAGAGCTACTTTAGACTTCCCCATACATCAGACTCTGTCAGACTGACATCAGCCATGGAGGACGGACTTGACCATGACCTTCAATGGACCAAACCAGCCATCACTAGGTTCTCCACATCCACATAAACCCTGTCGGCCCACAGCCTTATCCATCACCTGGTTTCTCCACGATTCTCAAAGAAGAGTTTAATCTCTCTTGTTTATTCTCCAAACGCACATACTTCGTTTTCCATGATCCACCATTGACCGGCACTTGAGATTTGCACTTTTAGTAAGCACTGGAGACTGGAGTTTGCACCTAAGCTCTTCACTCACTACAGCTCCCACGTTGTTGGTGATGTGACAATAAAAGTGATTAGATTTGAAGAATGTTCCTTTCTATTATTACACTGCCTTATATCTGCACATGCCGGAGTTGCCTCACATTTAATTATCTTTTATATATACATCATATTTCAGCTTCCTTTCTGTCACCAAGACTAGCTAGACTGTCTCACACAAAGCACTTCAGAAAGTTCAACCAAACAAGTCCTGGTCAACTGCCTATGTTCCAATCCAAACTAAAAGTGGCATTTCAACCAAACGTTTTCAATCTGATCTCAGAAAACCCTAATTCAGCTCTTGTTTATTCTGTAGCCTTGAGGGCAGCTGAACTCATCTCGCGAGCGTTATCTTCTGCTGTGTCCTTCAGCGCCTCTTATAAAGCCCCGTCCCGCTCCCTTCGCCCCTGCCTTCCCAGCTGGATTATCATGCTGCCGGCCGTTGTCAAGCTCAGCTGCGGGATCATTTATCCTCACATCCGTAGCATGGCAGGTGACGGACGCTCTCACTCCGCGGCTCTCCCCGGAAACTAGCGGAATGATGATGATGATGTGCTGTGTCTTCCTCAGGACTCCAGCGGGCGGCCACTGCGGCGCTTGCGCACGAGATCGCGCACCTGCAGAGCGCGAGACACTTCGACTTTCCGGTTTGGAAAAGCCTGAGAGGGACCTGGAACACCGAGAGTCGGAGTGAGTCTATATGCTTCTTTATTTTACAGACAGACATGGCCATGATGCAATCAAAGTTTCATTTTCATCAAGAATTCAGCGTCTGCTGGTCGACTTTAGTATATTCAAAGATTACTGGACCAAACACACAACAAAAATGCAATTTATGATAAAAGCCCTGGTGCTGCAGGATTTTATAAGTTGGGTTTATAATATTATTCAATGAAATAGAATAAAATAGACAATGGTGTATGTGTGCAACAGTGCAAGTGACAAGTGGGGGGTCAACGAACGCTTCTTCATTAAAAACGTGGCTGATCTTCTCCAGATCTCGCCGAGCAGACGTCACTGGCTGAGGAGGACATGCTTTATCTGCAGCAGGGGGAAAAGGCCCTGAAGGAAGCTCTGCAGATCGTGGAGTCCAAGGATGGATGGAAGACAGAGATGGTGGAGGTTGGGACAATTACACAACTTTTAGCTGTTTAGATGTTATTGAATTGCTTGCATCAAGCCAACGAGAATGTTCTCTGTCTGTGTCCTTCAGAAGAACGGTGATGTGATCTACAGTAAAGTTCTGAAGAACAAGCGCAAGGTTTTCCGGCTGGAGGCTGAGCTGGACGCGTCTCCAGAAGAACTTCATCAGATCCTGTTCCTGCGGGTGGAGGACATGCATGAGTGGAACCCCACCATCAGCCAGATCAAGGTAAGGCTTTAGTCCATCTTGCATATCTGCTGATCACGAGTAGAAAAAAGATGACTGGTTGGCGGCTCTCAGGTGCTTAAACAGGTGGACGAGAACACCATCATCACGCATGAGGTCTCTGCAGAAACGGCGGGGAACCTGATTGGTCAGCGGGATTTTCTGAGCGTCAGGCATTCGTTCAAACGGCATTCATGTGTTTACTTGGGTGGAGAGGCGACGCAGTTTGAATCTCTGGTGCCGCAGTCGGGCTTTGTCAGGTAACAAACTATAACACGTAGAACAACAATTCATGTCGAAACGTGAAGCTTTGCAGAACCAGTAATTCCTGTGTTAATCAAGACTGGTCGATCAGTTGTTCCAGCAGAATAATTATTTCCTCTTCCTCTTAAATCAATATTTACACATGTAGAGCGCAACATTAACCAGAGACTTTAATGTAAATGACCGCAGGGCTGAAGATGGACCGACCTGCATCATCCTTCAGCCTCTTCAGGGCCGCCCGGGCAAGACTCAGCTCATCTGGCTGCTCAACATGGACGTCAAGGTCCGAACTTGGTTTCTTTCGACGCTCTGCTCTATTCGACCTCGGTGGAACTCAACGTGTCCTTGTATTTTCAGGGCTGGTTGCCACAATCTCTGGTGAACAAGGCCCTTCCCAGGGGGCAGGTAGACTTCACTAGACACCTGCGCGGGCACCTGGCGGGGGTCCGGGGCCTGGACGAGAGCAGCCGAGCGGCGGTTGGGTGGCAGAAATAGGAAACACTGACATGCAACATTCACCTCAGCAGAAAGAAGAGCCACCGATGTAGACGTCACAGTCAATAAAAAACATCTGAGTGAACGACGTGTCTGCTTCTGTGCAGTAATTCAGACAGTGGTGACATTAGAACGAGTACAATTTTCTCTCATTGTTCCTGAATATTATATAGTATTTGAGATGGTTTGAGTGTTCTAATGTGACATGATACTGTATAGCAACTTTATCCATGCACTTGTAAAACTACAACGTGTAGAAAGAAGTCATACATTCCTTTTTATATTAATGTTAATCCCAGGACATGTGGACTGCTGTGTACTGACGTCACCAACGCGCTCGGTCATGTGACGGGTTCGCGCACCCTGCACGGCACAACAAGCTGCCGCCGTCTCGCTGAAGTCACTCAGAACCAAAGAACCCGCTTGATTTCCCACTAGAGCTGAACGGGAGCGCAGAATTATTGAAGGCCTCATAAAAGTACAGCCCTGTAATCGCGTCCATCCCGCAAAACAACTTATAAAACCTCATTATTTCCCAGTTGGACGCAGTGAAGAAGACGCCTCCAATGGGATCAATGGGCACGTGACAAAGCCAGCACTGAATAATGTAAATCAATTCACGCTATGATTGGAGATTGATGTGTTTTCGTCATTTATCAGTTTTATAATGAAAGTATGATTGCAACTGAATCCTGACTTGGTAAAACTCAAATGAGTAATTGTTGAAAAAAAATCCATCAACCAAGCTCCGTTAAAACCCCAGATCAAAGTCAATACGGTAGGTCGTGTGTATGTACAGAGGAGTTGACGTTCTTTGGGATTGTTTTATTTGATAGATAAAAATATAAGCCTCAGAGACTAAATCCTCAAATTACTTTAAGGCTCACCTAACAAAAAAATAAATAAATGAAAAATAAAAAATTAAAGACATACCCTTGGAATTTCAGGGGGTGTGTCTTTCTTTTAAGCACAACCCCTTAGCCAGGCAAAGAAGTTTGAAGTATATTTAAAAAGAAATTCCAAAATTCCACATAATGAAAGTAAAGATCAAACCTACTGAAACATTTTCTGGTCACTGTGTATATTTTAATGTTGTCATCTCCCTACAACTTAAAAATGTAATAAATATCACACGTAAAGCTCTCGATCATGTATGTACAGGAACTATACAACAGAGAGACGAGGAGAGACGCTCTTTACAGTATTTACACAGAACACACCATACGATCCTCGAGGTCAGTGACGTCGCATTGGTTCACGGGAGAGCTGAGCACCAGGGGAATGAAGCACGCCGTTATACACAAACATCACGCGTGGTTCTGGTGAGCATCAGTAGATTCTGGTGAGGTCTTTTCTAGTGCTTTCTCAGCCAATGCCATTAATTCTATTGGCGGACGCGGAGAGAATTCTGGAAAATGCAGTGAACGTCACATAATTCGGTGGGAACCGAGAGGCGAGATCGTCGAGGCATCATGTGACCGGCGAGATCCCACTCTCGGAGGCAGCCGGATATTCCCTGGTGCTCCTGGCTACAGCAGGAGGCTCCAGAGTGGAGGTCCAGTTCCTTTCCTCCGGGTATGTGCCGGGTTCCGAGGTGTTAACAGCAGGGTCCAAAGAAGGAGAAAATGTGGCTGAGGTGGTGGAGGGGTTAGAGCTGGTGGTCCGGGGCCTCCGCTGGCTGGCTCCGGTGCTGTGATGGAGCGCAGGGGTCGTGGAGCGCAGGGGAGCCGGGCTCGCCTGAAGCAGAGGAGGGAAGGTGAAATCCGGTTGCCAGGAGAACGGAGGCTGCAGGTCTGGAGACATGGTGCCGGACCCAGTCCTCCGGCTGCAGGAGTCGCAGCACAGCTTCTTGTAGCCCGCCTTGGAGCAGAGGCGAGCCATAACCACAAACTGACAGAAGATGGACTCTTCACCCTGACAGGGCTTATCTGGAAGATAAGTTCATTTTCCATTTGCACAATTTGGCACATTTTGAAGTAAGTCAATGCAACAAAAATGGTGAGAATCAGAAAGTCACTGACTGTTTTCCGGAATCTTCTCATCTGTGGAAGTGAAATTCTCCAGTGGATCTTCAGTTGGACTGACAACCAGCGGCTCTTCTGAAAGAACATCATAAAGTTCTTCTCACACTTGTTGCAACCATGTGTGTGTGTTCAGATGATGGGCGCATGTTAAACCTGAGCAGGGGCGGAGTTTGCATGTGGACACCGATTCAGGTTTGTGGGCGTCGCAGGGGGAGGAGCTGTTGTCTGCTGGTCTACAGATCACCTGTCTCTGCCGAATCCCTTCCCCACAGGTCACCGAACACTGCAGATGACATCACAGTGACATCATGAGTGAGCCATACGAGAGTGTATACCATATGCTGAAATGTTTTAAATGCTGCAGTAAAAACATAGCCAATCAGAACTGCTTATTTAATCCAGGCTGTGGTCGCCTGCTAGTCTTGTTGGATGAATCTCTGTAGATCTGAGACTGACCTGAGACCAGGCTCCAGTCCTCCACTGGGCCGGACACAAGCTGCTGTTGCAGCTCCTGCGACTCTCCGGTCTTTCCTCACTGCAGTATTTGGCGTGGACGGGTCTGTTGGTGCCATTGAGGAGCGGCTGCATGCACTGAACCACCCGCGACTGAAAGCCTATCTTACCACAAGACTTACTGCATGGACTCCACTCTTCCACCACCCACCTGCGGCCAAAGCACATCAACACAGCGTCAAAGACATACAACCTGCCCTGTTTCTTCTGTGTTTCTGAAGCTAATAAAACAGATTATCCTAAATATGGCTACAGAGGCTAATAAAGGCAATTCAATTCAAGTCAATTCAAAGCAGCCAGATCAGTATTATCATAAAGGTAGAGTACTGCCATCAAGTGGATAATGAGAATAATTACAGGAAAATATACACTTTCCATTTTAATCCTTTTTTGACTTGGCACTAAAGTAACAGCGCACACATACTGTGGGACGAATAAAGGACTTTCTTATCTCTTAACGCCTAAACTAATTATGTTGTTGTTTCCAAAGTTATAACACAACATTTAAGTTATACAAATGTTAAGTAATTTTTGCATTAACCAATTTAATCATATTTGACAATATTTAGTTAGTGCTAACAGTTTAATAAGTTATTAAAATTGTTAGACTAGTTGTATTTTGGGCATAATGCAAATGAGTGCAAATATTTTAATGAGACAATTTTAGGAACATTTTACTTGACTTGACACTTGACTTGACTTGACTTGACACCACTTTAAAAACTTGGGAATGTTAATGCATGAAGTGACACCACCTTGTGGCCAGTAAGAATCATATTTTGGCAACCCGTCCCCTTCATAAAGGGATCAATTCTCGCGTTTTTTACGACTTAAAATTTGGTCTGCATGATCAAAATTACTTTCAAGCCTTGAACAAGTTATTGTTACAGTGTTTATACTAATAATATTCTAAATTATCTAAATTGATATTATTAATTTGACAAAATACAAGAAGTTATGTAAATTACAAATACAAAATTTCTAGGGCTCTTGGCCAAATGTATTGTGAAGATTCAATTGCTTTTGTGACATGATGTCACTTCCTGTTGTGTGTTGATATGCTCTCACGTGGACTGGCTGCAGTTGTTGGTGTTGCAGCGTTTGCGGATGGGCTTGGGCTTCTTGTTAATCTCACAGAAGTTCCTGTGGACCAGTCGGCTGTCGCTTTTCCTCCGGCAGCCATACTTGGTGTACTGCACACCTAATTAAAAAGAAAAAAAGATGATGATCCCAAGCAAGACACTAAACACAGAGTGTTGAAGAAGCAGACCTCCACCACAGGGTTTGGAGCACTGAGACCAGCTCTTCAGAGCCCACTCGTAGGTGTCCAGCTCGGCCAGCAGAACGTTGTTGTTGGTGATGACAGGCAGGAGGTCTTCATGGATTATGTATTTGTAGCTCAGGCAGATCTTGGCCTCCTCAGCTTGAGGAACAACCTGCACAGAGTTGTAAACTTAACGTCTTTGTTGTACAGACCATAGACACAGTTTCTTCTCACCAGGACCACAATGGCTTCATGCAGGGGTCCGGTGGTCTTCAGTGACTCTTTGCCATTCACCAGAAGATATTCCCATTCCAGACCATTCTCAATGAAGCTCTTTGGAGTGGGTTCTTCACCCTTTGCGTTCAGAATGAAGTTTCCGGTGACCTGGTTTTTGACAGCTGAGGAAAACAGAGAAGATGATAACAGTCTCAGTATTCTAATTATTACAATAGCTGTCTCACCCTCAGGTTGGTGCAGTCTTAAGGCCTAATATTTTGAGGCTGTCTAAATACAAAACACTCACTACCCTCCAGATAACCATTTAACCATTTGCTAACTGGCTACAGTCCTGGAGAGTTCACTACACCCTGATAGTGGAATGCTATATTATTATTAATATTTTATTTTACTTCAACCCAAGAGAGTGCACTACATCCTGTTCACTAGATAGTAAACAGCAGAAATGGTAATACGTATCTCACTTTCACTTCAATCCTGGAGAGTGTACTACATCCTGCTCACTAGAAAGTTAACAGTTGAGATGTTAATATCTCACTTTTTTATTGAACCTCAGATAGTGCACTACATTCTGCTCACTAGAAAGTCAATGCTGTCTCTACACGTTAAGACTTTAAGGTGGGGGATATTAAGGGAACGTGACAGTTCATTAAAGAAATGATATCTTCAATCTGGCAATGAAATGGAAAGTCAATCCGTGTATTATCCCTGTAATCTCTAGTGAGGAAATGAAGCTCTGAGCAGCACCCACACAGGCTCAAGTGACTGAATGCAGGAGAAATAAAGCCATAGAACACACGGAAGCTTCAAGACACAAGGCCTGATGGGAAAGCAGCAACACTCCGAGCAGGATGCGGGATTAACGCACCGATCACGTGCGGAGACTCTTCATTTTCCTCGATCATAATGTGGCGAGCGCCGGCCGGAATATCAAACATCTTCAGCAAACCTGCCATCACACAAAAATTGTCAAATAGCCAAGTTTTATGAACGAATGGAAAGGACTGTGTTGTGTGCAGTCAATTCACCTGTCTTCTTCGGGGTTTTGGTGAGTGTGAGTTTGACGGTACGACAGTGCGAGTTGTCGCCCTCACAAACACCACATTTATCTTCCTGCTTGTACGAACCAACTTCCTTATCGCAGCCTACATGCTGAGAGAGCAACCGGGAAATACAGAAAGAGACAAAAAGAAAGAGAGTTTAATGTATGCTTCTTCAATGTGCTATAGAATTATATGGAATCAAATTAATCGACTTTTATGCGAAAGCAAAAACGTGATGTAGATCACATTTCAGAAACGGAGATTCTTATTGGTAGCTGCATCTGTCAGTCACTAGAATTATACTAAATCCAGCTTTTGTACTATTGGACACATTTTTAAATATAAATGATGGATCAGGCTAATATTAAGGTTTGCTTAATCGTACAGATTTGAAGTAATTAAAAGGGTTTTTTATAATAAAATATTACAGTATTTTTAAATGTACATTCTGTATTTATAAAGTTACATCCCTAAATTGTAATGTTTGAATTCATTAAATGGTCATAATAATATTTATTCTCACCAGACATTCCCCGCGAGCACAGACGCTGAAAGGGTCCGAATAACTGCAGCGCGTCCCATCATGCATCACCTGGTTCATGAAGACCACCTCCCCCGTTTCTCTTGAGCGGCAGCTCAGCTCACACTTACTTGCCTCTGAAACACACATTCGTACACATAAACACACACAGGTAGACATGCACACTCTACACTCACCATTAGAGTGTTCAGCTAGCATGAAATCGGCAACAGTAGCCAACAAAAGAATAAGATAATGCTCCACAATCATCACATGACTACATGTGATGTCCCACTTGTCAAAAATAGATTTTCAAATCACATGAGCAGATATTTTATTTACAGTGGAACATGGAAAACATAAATGTTTCAACTGAGAAATGTTACATCTCATTGCTAAATGAGTTCAATTAAATTTTGAAGCTGATCCATACTACAACATTTGGCAACAAAGAGCTAAAAAGCAAGATATTTTGAAAAGATTACATGTAATTGCTCATGATGCTCTATAAAATGAATAGAGAAGCAGAATCTCACACAAGCAGAACACAAAGACTAACATTTTTAAAAAGACTCTTAATTAAATAATTAAAAAGATTAATATTGTGAAATACATTTCCAAGTGCTCATAGATCAGAGAAGTCCAAATTATTTACTAAATCTTGACAAAATCGTCAATGCCGTTTCCTTCAGGCCAAAGAGGAGGAAGAGCTTCCAGCGTGTTATTATCGTGCAGTACAAAAGCTGCATCTCTGACGTTACAGAGCTCTGATCACCTCAGCTTGGAGACAACGTTCCTGACAACATCTGATTTCAGGAAAGATCTAGTTCATTTCATCAGGACTTCTCTAGTCATTTGAAACCTTTTTATATTTCATTTAATTAAAAACAAAAGTCCAAACTCTTCGGGAATATGAGTTGTAGGTATGTAATTTTCAGTGAGATCTGAATGTATGGGCCAGTCTTACCGTCCGGGGGCTCATACGGCAGCCACGTGTGTTTGACGCCGTTGTGATACTTGTTGCTGCGCTGGACACACTGTTGAGCTCTGAAGTCCTCGAACGGCCCGGGACACTCCTCAGAGTTACACAGCTCATAGTCAAACGCTGAACCCACACAGTCTCGACCTCCGTACGCTGGCCTGTAGACAGTTCAGCAGCATCATAAACATGACTGCTCGTACCCTAACAGAAACTGTACTTATCTTTTTACACTTGCAATACTAAAACCCACAAATGAAAAAGATCTTTTTCACGTATGACTTTAGCATAGTGACTTTTGAGTGTCACTTGTATGACTTTAGCATACAAGTTCATGAGCTGTAACTAAAAATGTAACTAAAACTAAATTTGCATACACAGAAAATTTTGTTCAAACTTTCCTCAATTAAAAGAGTTGATTATGTTTTACATTGGTTCAATTGCAATTGATCTATAGAACACTTCCAATGTTCTCATACAGTATTTACATAGTGAAAGCAGGAGGAAACCAAAACAACTAAACGCTTTCTCCTGATTCAGACAACTTCTCTTAGAAAGTGAAGGAAATCTCGGATCAGCAATCAGGCAAATACTGTCTGTTATTGACCTAGTGAGTATAAAATATAATTAATCACAGTGCATAGTTTCTTATAGTATTTTTAAGCTCTCACTAGTTCAGTCAATCTGATTTTGGCAAAGCTCATTTCAAAGGAGAGAGGGCGATGGGACGGACGGACGGACGGACAGGTTGATTGATGGACGAATGGATGTGTAACTCACGCAGGGTTGCTGCACTGGCGACTGCGGGACCGTACACCACTGCCACATGAGCGAGAGCAGGAGCCGAACTTGCCCCAGGAGCTCCAGCCTCCATCATGACCATACGACTGCTGAGAGGATCTCCAGATGCAGTGACCTTTAAAACACCACTACACAAACACACACATGTGTCATACTCATAAAAACTATCATAAAAACCAAAACTATCATCTTCATCAAAACACTCGTAGTCATCAATATACGTAGTCATCTCCATCATCATGTCATACACTGCTTCTTTTTGAGGAACTTTTATGAGTTTGAAATGAGTCTCACCTTGCCCGGGGAACACTCTGTGCCATCCACCGGCGGACCCTTCTTAGTCTTACAGAAGTACTGGTTGTCGGGATGACTGCACCACAGCTGCTTACACGGGTCATACGTCCGGAACTGACATACACAATCATTACAACATCATCAACACACCCACAGAAAGACAGACAGACAAACGGAGAAAGAGGGATGAGAAAGTGATTAAGAGAATTCAACTAAGAAATGAGAGAGAGAGAGAGAGAGTGAAAGAAAGTGAGGGGATGTTGTCATAATGGCCATTAGTGACCAAAAAGAGAAAGAGTGAGATTGAGAACGATACATAGAGAAGTAAAGCGAGAGAGTGTGTGTATGAGACAGAGAGAGATAAAAAGAGAGAAAGAGAGACATAGAGAGAGAGAGAGACGGAGACATAGGGAAAGAGTGAGACAGAGAGAAGGAGAATAAGACAGAGACAGAGAAAGAGAAAGAGAGGGAGGCTCACCGCCGTGCACATCTTATATCCCACGCCGAAGTCGAAGCGACACTGCTCATCCATCGAGTACTTGATTCCCGGCAGCTCCGTCAATTTGGGCCATTTTAACTCGAGCGGGTCATCCAAAAGACAGTCGTACGAGCTACAGCAGAACATCAGAACCTTAAGACTCACTTCACGCTGAAGAGAAACGGCCGTGATAATTACTGGATGTAGCGGTTCAGCTCTTGCTTGCTGCAGCGCGACCAGTGGTAACGATGAAACGCCGCCTGCACCAGTGGAGCCATGATGCTGCCCATGCTGGTCTCGTCTGAACACCGGTTCCCCTGACCGTCATGTTCCATTCCCAACCTGAAGAACATCTTCATCAATACAATAATCTGCATCATCTTCAAGATAATCAACATCATCCTCCTCAACTTCATCATAAACAAAGTCTTCTTCATCCTCATCCACCATCCTGATCAACACAAATATTTTCATCATCAACATCCATAATATTATCATCTTCCTTATAAACGGGTTGATATTGATGACTATATTGAAGACCCCATCCTCTTCTTTATCACCAAAAGTATCATCTTCATCAAAACACCCGTAGTCAATATACGTAGTCATCTCCATCATGTTCAACATCACCATCATCAGAATGTTCAACGTCATCTTCATCATCATCATCAACCTCACGATTATCATCATCATCAGCCTCAGCATCAATTTCATCATCATCCGCTGCACAGACATCATGATCTTCATCTTCATCATCATTCTCAGCCTCACCATCTTCATCGTCATTAGCCTAAACATCTTTATCTTTTCTGTTAGATGCTACAGTAAAACTCTCACAGTAACCGCAGGTTGGTACTCCTCTGCTCTGAGCACAGACGGTAATGATGTATTCTGATGCTGTAGCCAGGTCTGGCTGATTACTAGTGAGTGATATACAGCGTGACCCCTGTAAAGACAGCACTGAAGTTTACTAGTATACACGCACCAATCCTGGCAAATCCAAAACTCTCAGCGAAGATCCCCTGCAGGTCGGATCCTTTAATCCCGATTCTTCACGGACCACTGACTGAATACATCTGCTGCTTTTAGATGAGGATGTAATTATGCGTGATGCTAATGAGTTTTAGCAGTGAAAGGTAAAACTACAACGTTGGTTCTGAAAACCGGCTCATCTTATAGGTAAAACATCTCTATATTAGTATAAAAACATAACATTTGAATCAAACAATTTTACTAAATTGTAATTATATAAAGTATAACATCTTTTTATATATATTTTTGAAAAATTATATTAAATTTAACTGATATTGTGAGTGTGTGGTGAGAGTAATGTCAAACTGTAATGTCAAATTTTCGTATGTTAATTGTGTTTTAAACACATTTTCTGACGGATGTACGGTCTAGTTGGGTCACGTGTCATAGCTCATTAACATAAAACTATCATCATCATCATAATCATCTATTTATCATGATCATCTTCATCATCATTTGTATCACTTTCATCATCATCTTCCTCATTATCAACATCATTATCATTATGATCAACATCTTCATCAACAACAACATCATCATTATATTCAAAATCTTAAAAATGATCTTCAACATCACCATAGTAAAACTCACACATGTCCGGTCTCATGAGCGACGACGAATGCGGAGGAGAACCCGTCCTCGTGGTTCAGCGTGCAGCTGCGCAGCGGGTGACACATGCCCGTCACGGGCGCGTAACCTAGACAACAAGTGGCAACGTCATCCCTCGTCATCATAATAAATCTAGTTTCAAAAGAATCAGAGTCAATTCACTCAATGTTTAGAACAATTGTTGAATTCCCAGAAATCAGATATAAACAGACTTCAAATGCCAAATGTTATTGATTACAAATCTGCAATGCAATAGTCCTGATGTTCTCCTAACCAGCAGCTTCACTTCTCTGACATTTTAGTAGAAAGAAAAGTGAATTCATGTGGAGGTCAGAAGACAGAAAGACTCGATCAGACATGTGCAGTGTGTGTGAGGGCCGGTCTCGCTCTTCTGCAGGACTTTGGCATGTAGCTGAAGAGCAGGAGATGTGGATCACTGAAGGATTACACAAACATCACAAGGGAATCACTGGACATCTACTCATCCATCATCCAACCTCTACTGAACAGCGCTTTGTTTTCTTACCAATCCTCTATTCATAAATCAATTACGCATTCTGCTCATCCAACCATCCAACATCCTTTATATTTCGATGTAATTTCTCAGTTTTGATGTTCCTCAAGAGTTTTCTGGTGTTGCTGGTGGTTTTTAAAGTTCTCTGAAGTTTTTAGAAAATTCTTTCTTCTTTCTGAAGTTTTCCTTGGGGTTGTGTCTTGGCGTTCCTAAAGTTTTTTGAAGTTCCAGAAGTTTTTTGAAGGTCCTGAAACTTTCCGGAATTCCTGAGCATTGTTCCTGAAGTTCTCCTGACATCTCTGAAACTTTCAGATGTTGTCTGCAGTCTAGATGTTTCAGAAGTTTGTAGAGATTTCTGAAATTACTGGAGTATATGAAGCATTCCTGGAGTTTTTGTGTGTGTTGCAAGAGCTTTTAATGTTTTTTTGTGGAAAAAGTGTCATTCCTTTTATCTTTGGTTGTAACTGCCGCCTAAAATGTTCTGTATTGATGGAGACTGGTATTCTGACGGTGCCCATGTTAGTTTAATTAGCCTTCTATTAAACCTTGACCATCTGATTGCTTTAGAGATGAAGGAAGAGAGTTAGTCAAAAGAACAGGAGAGGAAGATTAGTTGTTTGAAAGGTATGTAGGAAAACACTTCCACCACATGCCAAAAACTCCTCACAACACCATGATCTTAACGGCACCGGTTCCGGGTCCCATGATCTCTAAATGGCCCTGGGACTGGAAACCGTAATGCCAGTGGTCAGAGAAGGAGAAGAGCGTGGAGAAGCACTTACTCTGCACTGCCTCGATCGAGAGAAACACAGTACCTTGCATACCTGCGGGACCAAAATCTTGCCTGGTGAGGAAGATGGCGTGGTCGTGGTGCTCGGCATGCTGGGGGTCAAGTTTCTGCTGACCGTTTGCCCACCGACACACCTGCTCCAGACTCCGAGACGGGTTCCCGCGCTCAATCAGACTGACTGACTGAAACACAACAATATAGATGTATTAAACCCACAAGCCCCCGGGCGCCACGTCTTAAGAGTGCCCACTGCTCCAGTTTTGTGTGCGTCTTGACTTCACTGTGTAATACAGAGCACAATTTCAATATGGTCCCTAGTGGCCATAGTGACAATCTCACGCCACAAAACCTGCTGCAGCTGTCTTGAAGCCTTCTCTCTTTTCTGAGTTTATATCTTGAGGCATTTGATTAATCAATCAAGTTAAACAATAAATTAAGTTTGGAGACATTTCAACAGTATTTTCAGTGTTTTCAGTTGTGTGATGTTTGAGGTGTAAAGCAAATGTTGTGTGTGTTGGTCTCTCACCTGTCGATAGCCCACCAAGATCATTCGCACCAAAACAATGTTGATGTTTGTTCCCAGAGACTCGTCGTGATAAATCTCATCCACCTAAAAATAGGAAGAACAGGAAAGGAACCTTCAGTTTTTTGTCCTGAGCAGACAGATACAGTCAGAAGCTTTGAGGTACATTCAGTGTCTTCGCTTGGGAACAGAAGAGAGCAAGCTGGCGCTTATTCTGTGTTTTCTTCTGAGGACAGATGAGAGCATTCAGGAACTCTAAGGAAAGTTCAGTAGAGCCCTGAAGAACATTCAGGGTTCAGGCAGGGTGTCCAGAGAAAATGTCGCTGGAATGTCAGTGTGAGAAGATCAAACTTACCGCTGAATATATTAGTCAATTAGAGGAATAATTGACAACCGGAGCATTCTTCAGATAGAGAGAAGGATTTAAGCAGCAAGACAGGTGTTTTTGATTTAGCCGGAAAGGAAGGTGTGATTTAGTTCAGACATAGAGACAAATGTGTTCTGGTTCAATGAGCAGCTGTGTCTTGGTTCAGACATTGTGACAGTTGTTTTCTGGTTCAGACAGCCGGGTTTTATGTCAGACAGCAAGACAGGTATATTCTGATATAGGCAACGGCACAGGAAAGATTCTGATCCTGAAAGTTAGGAGTTGAAAAGGCGGGTCCGTGTATTTTAAGATGTGAGACAGGTGAGTTCTGATTTAGGCACCAAGACCAGTTATTTCTAGATGTGAGAGAGTTATCATGCAGTGAGACAGGTGTCCACCGGTCATGCAGCAAGACAGGTGTGCACAGGTCACGCCACGAGACAGCTGTGCACGGGTCATGTAGTGAGACAGATGTGCACGGGTCATGTAGTGAGACAGATGTGCACGGGTCATGCAGTGAGACAGGTGTGCACGGGTCACGTTGCGAGACAATTGTGCACGGGTCATGAGGCGAGACAGGTGTGCAGAGCCGTGGACTCTGGCCCGGGCCACGGCGGATCCTGACGGTAACAGTCTCTGTGGAGTCGGAGTGAGGGATTGAGCTCTGTAAGGAGATTACGGAGGCAGGAGCTGCTGGGACGAGCCGTAATCCAGACCACAGAATCATGGGTAAACACGTCTGATCGCACTTGTGCTGCTTAAACACTGGAGCAGACGCTGGGCCTCCATACAACTGGGCCTCCAACTTCCTTTTACAGTGAAGTATAATTATCTTTACAAATTTCGAATAAACAGAAAATTAAAAGCTAAA
The DNA here is from genome assembly GCA_028128575.1 of Paedocypris carbunculus. Lineage (NCBI taxonomy): Eukaryota > Metazoa > Chordata > Actinopteri > Cypriniformes > Paedocypris > Paedocypris carbunculus. Next base: position 625,403 of record SOMO01000052.1, on the reverse strand, counting down.
TCTGAAAAAAAAAAAAAAAGTTCCATGTGGACACTCACAATGTTCATGAGCGTCAGGACGTAGTTTTGCACGTGTTCTTTGCCGTGAAATCGCACAACCGAGTCGTCCACCGCCAGCAGAACCTCCATGTTGTAGCTGTGATGCTTAGCGTGTCTGCGCTTCCTGTCTGTCTCCATCAGCTTCTCCTCCATCAGCTCCAGAGCGTTTGGCAGATCAGCCAGACCAAAGCCTGATACTGAGACACACACACACACACACACACACACTTATAATTTCTTCTTAACTTTGATTTAATGTTGACCATTTTTTTTTATTCTGAATATTTTTATTCTATTGCACATTTATGAAGACATGATTTCCCCATACATTTACCATTAAAAATACATTTATAGCATCTTAAAGTGAGTGTTATATTTTAATCTCAAAAAGAAAAATGCTTTTATGTAAAAGAAAAACTTAAAAATAGAGACACACATACATTATTCATTTCACAGTAATTTTTTCTATAGAAGCAGAATATAAAAACGTGTTTTAAATCTAAAACTTTCCTTTTAATACTGAAACTATGTTTGACACATAATGACTGACATGCTGTAAGTTGAACAGCCACAGAAAGAGAAAGACAGACATTTCTCTCTCTAACCTTCATTCAGGAGACTCTCGCTCCGTTGAGTTCCATCTCTTCTGATGGCTGATCTTCTATAGACCACATGGACACGACCTTTGACCTCCACTTCTTGCTGACCTTTCTCCAGCGGCTCGATGAAGAACTCCTCCTCATCAGTGCGGATTAAACCGGCCTAACAAAGATCAATGATCAATAATGGCACCAACTTTCTCTGCTTTCACCAGCTCTTTCGAGTCAAAACATGCAGATGACTTCTAAATTGCTTTATCATTGATCTGATCACAATATCCATCTGTCTGTCCTCCTACACATCCATCCTCCCATCAATTATACGTATTATAGCTCTCTCTTATTAAAGACACATCTACAGTTTGTCATGAATGTCAGTTTCCCAATCTTCGTTCCTCATGATCCTCCAGTTTCCAGCCTCTGCTTGTTTAGTAATGTTTAAAAACAGATTGAACTTCAAGTGAAATCTCAAAATATTCCTTGGAAAAAAGCACTTTTAATTACTGTGCTACATATAGACATCGTACACAAAAACACAGTCACAGCCAGAGAGAACAAGAGACAACGTGAAAACAACTCACATTTACATCAGCATAGTGCAGTACACCCTGCTGTCTAGATAGTGAACAACTGAATCAGTCATATCCTACTTTTACTTCAGCCCTAGGTGCACTACGTCCTGCTCACCGGACAGATACAGTGAACATCCCATTAAAAGTGAGGCACAAACGTGACATCACTCTCAGCACAAACACACTGTGAATTCCTCACATCAGCTCCAGAAACTTTGAAGAAGAATATTTATAACGCAGCCCTGAACTACTGCCGACATTTCACACTCTACAGTCAGCATCACAGAAGAGCAAATGAAGTATAGAATATTCTGTTTTAGCTTCTTCATCCATCCATCCATCCATCACTCTATCTATCTGTCCATCCGTCCCTCCATCCATCTATCTATTGGTCGGTCTTATTACCTAGTTAGTTGTCAGTTTAGTTTCTTTTCATCAGTCTATATTCTGCCTGTCGATCAATCTGTCTGTTTACAGTATGTACATATATAGGTATATCTAACAGAATTGTGCTGTGTAAATAGACACTCAGACGTATGGAGCCGTGAACAGGGTGTAAACAGAGTCCACATGTCTAGGTCTGAGACACGTATCAGATCTGTTTTCCCAGCATTCCGGTCAGGAATATAATTCTTCAGCTGTCACTCCGGTGTGAAGGGCCGGAATCTGCAGACAGCTGTTTGCCTGGAAAATGAAATCTTTCTCACTTCTGGTGTTGTGTTGGTCAGCAGAAACGGCTGTTCTGAAATCCACCTTCACACTGTCTCGAGAATCAACAGTCGCTTTCTGACAGACAGACACATACAAAGATGGAAGGACGGCATGATGGACAGTTGCATCAAAGAATGCCGGGTGGATGGATGAACACACAGATAAACAGGTTAGACAAAAGATATTAATAAGGGCTCATAGGCAAATGGATTGACAGACAGACAGACAGATAGATGAGATGAATAATATGCTAGACAGGTGCAAGAGAAAGATTTGATGTGTAAATGGTTAGACAATTGGACAGATGATTGAGATGATAGACAGGTTAATATTGACAGATGTGTAGATGGGTGGATACTGTAGGTTGACAGACAGACAGATGAATAAAAAGATAGACAGGTGATTAATGACAGATGTGTAGATGGGCCGATGGTTTGACAGACAGACAGACAGACAGATGAATGAGAAGATAGACATTTGAATGAATAGTGACAGATGTTTAGATGTGTGGACAGACAAACTGACAGACAGATGGGTGAGTTGATGGACAGGTGTAGGAATAATGGATGATCAACGCATGATTACGTGATATGAAACAAGCATGAGACAGCGAGCAAGGGTAAAGGCAGAGGTGGTCAGCGCGACTCCTCGTGAAAAATAACGTGCCTCTCCACTGTCACCCAGAAAGTAGGACAGACCCTGAAGTAACATCCCTGGTTGCATAAGCAGTGTAATGGCCAGAACCTGATGATTATTGATGCGCTCCATCAATACCTCCATCCCCTCTGGTTCCTGTTAGAACCAGGTCAGACTGGATCAGAAAAACCGATCAATTCGAGCTGATCAGCAGAGGTCAAGCTAAACCAAAGCTCTGAACATCTCACAGCCGCTGTGCTCTTCTATCACACGTTCAGTGAGTGGTGGAGAGTTGATGGAGGAACTGTGAGGACAACTCGCAGGCACTGTCCATGCTGTAGAGACCGACTGTACTGATTCCAATATCTCAGCTGTTCACTTTCTAGTACGAAAGACTGAGTGCACTGTTACTACAGAAACATCTCAACTTAGTGCCATAGACTGTGCACTACACCCTAATTACTAGAAAGTGAACAGCTGAGATTCACATCTCATTTTTACTTTACCACAGTAGTGCACTGAATCCTGATCACTAGATAGTGAACAGCTGAGACAATTCCATCTCATAGATGGTGCACTACAACCTGCTCACTACATAGTGAACAGCATACTTCAGCCCAAGACAATGCACTATTTCCGGCTCACTAGACAGTGAACAACTGAGACAGTACACATCTCATCTTTTCTTCAGCCCAAGATAGTGTAGTTCACTATTTTCGGCTCACTAGATAGTGACAACTCACATCTCATCTTTACTTCGGCCCGAGAGCACACTACATCTTGCACACTAAATAGTGAACAGCTGAGACTGGATATTACCTTTGGCCCTAGATAGTGCACACAATTCTGCTCACTAGAGAGTAAACAATGAGTCGGGCACATCTCACCTTTACTTCAGCCCTACATAGTGGACTGCATTCTGCTTACTAGATAAACAAAAGTGGTCACCTAAAATCTTAGGTGCTCAGATACACCTTTAGTCATATCAGGAAGACAGAAAATACTCCCAGCAGCTCCGTCATCCGTCCTGACAGTCATTATAATACAGTATAATAATCAGCCTTTACTGTAAACCAGCTGTACTGTACATTCCAATCATTAAGCACACTGCTTTTAGCTAAAAATCCAACACACGTTACACTTTGTTTCAGAGTCAAGTGTGTTGTTTTGGTGTAAATGACAGTTATTGGGGTTGACGGGAGTTGGGTTGGCGCCGCAGTATCGGTTCCGGCCGGGACAGCGCGTCATTGTGCGCGAGACTCTGACAGTGATTACCTCAGAGACTGATCAATGTGGCGGGATGAATGATCTTATTGTGCGCACGGACGCGGCGGAGAAACAGAGACGCTCTGTGCGCGGCTGCACCGCAGGAATCACAGCGACACATCCGCGATTAAACTGATTCCACTGAACTACAACACGGCGTGCGCGCGTGTGCGTGTGTGTGTGTGTAAGCGAGAGCAGGGGTGAGGGGGGCAAGACAAACAGTAACCAGAGAAAGAGATAGTAAAAGAGGGGAATAGAGACAGGCAGGGAACGGCAGACAAACAGAGAGAAACACACAAAGTCAGTTTTTCCAGGGCGCTTCTCATGACAACTACTCAGTGTGCACTTGCTCGTGAAGGGTGAAGGTCAGAGTGCGAAAGTTTAAAGTTCAACTAACGAGAGAAGAGTTGATCCCCAAAGCTTGTAACCGCACCAGCGTGAGGCAGGACTGGACGTCCCACTCCCTGTCCACCGGCAGATTCTGCGACCCACGGTCAGACGTTATTAGTCTAGCCGAGCGGGATCGCTCAAGCGCTAGTGGGAATGTGACTGTTACATAACTTCTGGAACGATTGGAAACCAGAGGTTGCTGATGGTGTCCGCAGGGCAGCCGAAAATCACTGCGCTTCAGATCTACTGAACACCCAAAACTCACCACCTCTTTCATCGCAGCTCATCCCACAACTTTAATAATCTCTTTCCAAATTTCCTAAGCAAGTGATGGCTTCTTCACAACCCTGACACGCTCCTTTAGATTCACCTCGAGGGCAAAAAGCGCCACTGTTTGCCACAACCCACTCACAATTCCTCAAAATCACATCTGGGTGTTTGGGACAGTTGTGCAGATCTCACCTCTGTGCCTGGACCATGAGCACTTCCAGTCGGCCTCAAGGTAACATCTACGTTAGACTTCTGAAGCCAGACCCCCGAGCGGCCTCTGGACGGAATCGTCCCATGGTGACCCCAAACTCTGTCTCTATGTTTGGAACGGGCCTTGAATTCCACCCAATCAAGCTAAGCCCGGAATGCACATGTGACGGCGATTACGCCTCCCAGAATATCAAGAACCCACAGACTCAGGAGAAGGTCAGAAATGTGGGATTTTTTTTTACTTACCAGTCCATCACAGTTGCTGATGGCCACCGAGGCTTTGGGCATGTCGGTCACTTCTCCAGTAAACACACAGTTCCTCTGCATCCGTTCCTTGGCACGCTCCTCAAAGTCCTCCTGCCATTGGACGAACGCTTCTGGGGCCACAAGTCTCCTGTTGGCCCTCAAGCGCAAGTGCAGCTCTCTTCCGAAAACGGTGACGTTAAAGAACAGCTGTTGGCCGTTAAGAGCCGTCTGCGGTGTGACAGAGCGGCGTGTTCGCTTCCGGCCGCCGGACGCTGATCCCGCTGACAGCACGTGCGAGACGAACCGGCCGCTGGCGTCGGTGCTGAACGGGACGATTAGGCCGAACTCATTCAACTTACCGGAGAGGTTTACAGCTGAAAACAACCCAGATTTACATGTGACTTTGAGTTACATTATAGTAACACTTATTGTGCAATACTTTACAAGTAAAATACTTTACATACATTTCATTACATAATTATTATATTTATACATATTGTGTGTATTGTAAAAATGAGATACACAATTATGCAAAACACACACACACAAATAAATATATACATTCACCCACGCGCCACACACTTTATTGATACTGGCTGATACTTAGTCTAAACTTGTTTATTTGAGTTGATCTTACCCGGGTTCTTCGTTGCATGTCTGTAATCCAGAAAGAGTAAGTTTATCGTACAGTAAACGAGCAGATACATCAAATCCATCGCTGTGGCAGCGCGAGCTTTTCTTCAAGCGGGAAACTTTCCTCCGGCGCGCGCGGCTCATGAGGAGAAACGTGCGCGAGACAGTCGCGCGGCGGCACCGATCATTGCACGGTGACGGCTGGAGCGAGTTCACGCGGCGCCGCGCCGAGCGTGTGTGTGACGACACGAACAAAAGAACTGATGGCTCGTGCACACAAACGTTTCGAGCGAAGCCAGCTCGGAGAAGTTTCCGTTCCGCCGCGTTTCACACGTTCACACATAAAGCGCTGGAGTGGAAAAGTCAAAAATCCGAAACGAGTTTTTAAAGGGGTAGTGCACGCGAAACTCGACACGCGCCTCATCGAGCGTCAGTGCAGTTTACAGATGCTCGTGAACTTCGGTGAATTACACTGATTTACACCGATTAGAAGAAAAAGGCAACAGCAGATTCCAGTGAATGAATGAGGGTGAATACCTTGTATTGTCCATTCTAATACGTAAACTTTCAACTTTTTTGCTTTGATTTCCATCATAACAAAACACGCCCCACTCACTTTGTTAAAGAGCGTCGGCTATAATGAACAAGGTCATCATCAACATTGAACTGATATGAAATGTATTTATTTGTCCCACTGCGGGGAAATTACATCTCACAACAGCAGAAAGGATGTAGAGAATACATACAAACAATAAGAAAATATACATGAAGCAAGTAGATAAAAATGCATGAACAAAAACATAAAGTTGTGTTTTAGTCAATAGCCAATATGCCTCTTCCCATTTTCCTCTGTTTATTTTCCATATTTCATTTTCTCTTTGAATGGCCGTCTTGGGAACACTCAAGCAACTAGAAAAATTCTGTAACCATAGACAGCAACATCTCGGTTCAGCAGCGGCTTCTGATTGATCGGTCATTGTTGATGATGTCAGTGATGAGCAACTTTTAGCTCGTTTCTTCAGGCCGTTGGCTTCAGGAACTACATGTGTAATTGTTACTTAAGCACATAGTGGCTTAAATCCACTTCCGTGGATTGTTCTGTTTTCCATACAGCGCACGTGTGAAATGGAAGCGTGGAACGAAGCATCAGTGAATCAGCAGAATAGTCCAGAACCACGGCCCTGATTCGGAGAGAACTCAATGTGCTTCTTTGTTCGTCCGACTCTTCCCGAGCACGGCTCCGGTTTCAGTGTCGTGGAGGCATTTCAAAGCACGTCCGCCCGCGGCTCCTCAGAAGAAGCTAATCTGCAGATGCTCTCAGATAGCGACAGCTCACTGGAAGAGTCCGGAGAGAGAGCCACGCACCAGTTATTCCAGCGATAAGGCCGAAGATTAGGGTCTGCTGGCCTCTGATCCCCCACACATGGCGCCTGAAGACCCCTGAGCTTCTGTGTAAGCAAAGTCAAGGTCAAAGAGGTTCAGAGGAAATAAAAGCACAGCTATATATGGCATTGCCATGATACAGAGGGAATGAACAGCCCGAGGAAAGTCAATCGGACGGTCGTTCTTTCCAAGAAAGACAGTCAAGTTCACGTTTGCCTTCTCATTACTGAATGTGTGCATCATCTTTGTCTTCTACATCAAATAGAGTATTCCTGTAAATGCATTCTAGCGTCAGCACCTGCTGAAATGACAGTTAAAAGTGACTCGATCTTGGAGACAGAGTGACTCGTGACTTAATTTCTATTTTGCTTCTGTTCACAAACTAAATTCAGTTGGCAGACACCACTTAGATCTTTCGCCCAATGAACACCACCACAGAAAATTGAATGTTCTGCTCAATCGTCTGAAGTTGACCATAGAGTCATTCTGGCCGTTGACTTAAAAAATTAAAACATTTTACTTTCAAATTACTGACTCAGCACCTTGTAAAACCAAGCAATACAAACAAGCCAGTAATACAGCAACAATTAGCATTAAAGTGTGTTTAAAAGGATGCTTCTCTTAATGGCGTGCAGCCTGTGTGCTTGGTTTTGAGTTCAGATGTCCGACAGGTAGAGAGATCAGTAGTATCACGGTTTCAAAGAGAACTACAGGAGTCCTGAGAGACGGCCAGAAACACGAATGAGAGAACCATGATAAAAAAACAGAAAGATGAGTGAAACAGAGACAAAAACAAGCGGAGGACAGAGTGACATGCAGGAGAGGATATAAGAAAGAAACGATGAGAAGCGAGAGCAGAGAAAGAGAGAAAGATGAAGAGAGTGAAGGGAAGAGAGAGAGAGAAAGTGACAAGGAGCAGGGGAAAAGAGACAGAAACGTGGAGAAGCTTTTCTGTTGTTCCTCAAGACAGTAGACAGTAAACAGAACTAAAGTTTCTACTGTAAGACAGTAAACAGAACTAAAGTCACGTTCTTCAGATTGAACTGTAGTTGTTATCAAAAGTTTCTCATATTAATTACAGTCAAAAAGAAAACCAGAGAAAGTCTTAAATGGTGTGTGGTTTGTGTCCAGCCATGTCGGCACCAGCACAGAAACATTCACTTGCGTGATGGGTTTTTGGAAGAGTCCAATCGCAATGAAGGTGGTCTACAGAATGTGAGCGGAATCTGTGAAGCTGGTTTGTGAGCAGAACCAAGTTTATTCGGGCTGGATTCATCAATACTGAGAAGAAAACCGAACGAATGGAGAACAGATCTTTCTGGAAGTTTGAAAAGAACAAGCGCCAGATTCCTTTGCAGAAAAAGCTAAATTGTCTTCAAGAAGGGTCAAACCAGGGTCGTCTGGTTGACTTTTCCAAATGATTCCATTAACTTGGAGTATGATTCTCTTTGATGAAATTAGTTCATTTTTGTTGTAAAAGTTATGAAATTTGCTTTGACTTCATCATTTCATAACCATAAATGCGGAGAAAATTCTAGAACCCCTGGAAAGTCCTTAATGTGGCATGGTAGTGAAGGGATTTTAATTGCAATGAGTGACATGCACATTCACTCCCTATCACAAGGTGGCGCGACTCATTCACACAGTTTTTGTATGGACTTGTAAAGGAAATTCACTCTTGTTCTTGATTTCACTGGATCCCAGTCAATTGATAAATTGATTAGACATTAGCTCTGACGTTCTGAGAATTATACAGACAAACCCCTCAGAACGTCACAGACTCATACTCCTCAAAGCTGCTATTCCTCAGCCAGTTCTGGTGGTCCGCAGAACCCACTCTTTACAGGCTGTGGAAAGTCTTTTCTCTGTCATTGTGCATGTCTGATGGCTTTAAAAAGATCTAAAGACACACATTTATTTGGATTGGCTTTTAGCGGCCAGGGCTTTCTGGTTTGAAGTATTTCTCTGAGATTTATTCTGTGTCTTATACAAAAACACGCCTTCAACTCATTCGTAATTTTACTATACTCGCTTTTTGTTCTCAAATCGTTGCAACTTGAAAATAACTTAGATTTTTCACAGTATGTGAACTTTTCACGGATCTCACAGTACAAACACAAACAAAAGGCTTCAATACTGTAAATAGCAAACGGTGATATCACACTCTGCTCTGTGTCCAATTTGGTTACATCCAGATTTGGTTCTTATAAAAGTTTGTTACAAAAGAGCTTATTATATCCTAATGTTGTCATATATACAATGTTGGTTTAATCAAAAGTTTGTTACATTGAAAAATATACCGTGCATCTGTTATATCCGGAGTCTAAAGTTTACTACTATGTGTAAAAATAAATCATTTACAACTGCAGAGATTGTTTGTAAACTATCCGTCTGTGATTTTCTGCTATCCCTTGGGCATTCTCTTCCTCTCTCCCTCTCATAGACAGAGAAAGCATCAAATATACAATATGTTACGGCTAAAAATGTATTTGTTATGAACGGTGTTTTATTATAACTAGATATTATGATAAAGTCTGATTTTTTTTATTGGCTAAATTATATTATGCAAGATAATAGCATTGTTATTTTATTAAACTGACCTAAAAGACGACATTCCCTCATCCTCTTGCAGAGCTCAGCTGAGCTCAACCTTAAAGGTTTTTGGTTTCAGGAGCTGTTACTGCCACAACCAAAGGAATCGATGGAGCCTGTGATGAAGGTCTCAACACTACACGAGTAGAATCCTAATAGCCTGAGGAACTCTTTCTAGATTTCAGCCTTATGGAAGAGAGATTTTGGTGCTTTCTTCAACAGCCTGGGTGTCACGTCAGGTCTTCAACTCTTCACTGATGATCACACCATAACGTTCTTGACCATCTCCACTGGAGTTTTTCCATCTGTTCAGCATCCTGAAGTCCACTTCAAATACTTGAGACCATGCAGAACCATCCTGGTAGTGAGCACTGGATCAGCTCTATACCCTCACAAGGGTGCTTGAGGGTTCCTGAGTTTCCCCATCCAGAAAGGTCTTGGAGAATTTCGCTTTTCTTATAGCTTCAGTGCAGAGCACGTGTTTTCCAAGGGAAAGCAGGAAGTGAAGATGAAGAATAGATGACTTGGAAGAAAACTAAACTGTAATGTGCAAGAAGCTGTGGATAAAAGTGTCTGCACAGAACATGAAGGTGAAGTAAACATTGACCGTGTCGCTCGTAGTACCTGGTACTTCAGAACCCTCGGATAATGACATTTTTGGAACAAGATTTTTAAAATCAGCAGATATCCCCTTTTCCAGACAGCAAGGCACTATCCTGCATTTTCTTCAAAAAGGAATTTTTTCTGGAGGTCTTATTTTCAGTAAACATTCTCTGTTTTTTTTTTAAGTTTTCAGTTTAGGGATCTCAATTCAAAGTTAAGAATTGGTAAAGTGAAACCTAAAAAAATGTGCTCTACTTCATTACGCACAAGAAGTGTCTTGCATCGTGACCTTTTGGAAAAGAAATTAGTGATTTCTATATTTATCATTCACCATGTATCTATTCTAATATTTGTTATTTTTTGAAGAAATGCCCATCTGATTCCACTTGAAAAGCAGTAATGTCCTTCATACCTGTACAAACACTCGCATACACAGCTTTAAGCAATGCTTTTGTTATTTAATGTCGCCTGAAATTAAGCATTCGTTATTTTGAAAAAAAAAAAAAAAAATCATTAAAATATCCATCAGCCTTTTTTCACTGCTTGAAAAACAACAAGATTATGTCATAAAAAAATCTGACGCTAAAGTCCAGTTAAATTAGGTCCAGTTATAAAAAAGGTTAAAAAAGGTTAATAAAGAAAAAGGTCAACACACGGGTGTGACCTCATGCTATGACATCATCTTGAGATGAGGCAGGTTGTGGCGGTTCTGCTAGGTCCAGTGGTTACACCGATGACATCATCAGACGAAGAGGCCTCTGAAGGGCAGGCCGTGGCGGTTCTGTTGGGTCCAGCGGTGACGGAGACGGGACAGAGACGAGTCCTTCAGGCTCTCAAACTCAGAGAAGCACAATCCATTCAGCAGCTCGTACACTCCAGCCTTAGCAGCCACCTGAGACACACACACACACATACGATTTTAAGGTGGGAGACCCCGCAGGCGACATCTGCGTGTGATGGGTAAACACAGAGTGAAAAAAGAAGCACAGCCGGTTGGGTTTACTCTAGCTGTGTAAAATCATTACGCCTGCAAACGAGCAGACACGGGTCAAGGCCACGCTTGTTAACGCTAGCATCACGCTCTCCAGAAGCAGAGATCCGGGAAAAACAGTCCTGATCCCCTGTGTGAGGAGAAAAACTAACTCCCACCTACCAAACACTCAATATTAACCACTGTAAATCTCCTCACCATCACTCCCAACCTTCATGGGAGAGAGAGAAAGGAAATGAGAGGAAGAGTGTGAGAGAGAAAGAGAGAGAGAGAGAGAAAGAGAGAGACAGACAGACAGATAGGGAGTGTGTAAGCAAAGTCAAGAGGCAGAGAGTATGAGAGACAGTGCGAAAGATGGAGAAATATACGTAGAGAAAGTCAGGAAGTGAGTGTGAGAAAGTGTGTGTATGTTTTAGAGAGAGAGGGTCACACTTTTGTGTCTCGGGTGATAAGAGGTTGAGGTGGAGTTTGTTCAAGGACCATGAAGCAGCACAGAATTCTGTTAGAGAGAATGTGCGAGTTGACCTATGACCTCAGTTGACATAACACTGGTCAACAGAATGACCGTGATGAACGTGACTGCAGGACACCACAAACAAACATCACGCATCATCGCAGAGAGCTATGGGAATATCAGATCTCCACCAGTAAAAAAAAGAAATCAAATGATTGGTTCATCACTTCACACTCTTATTCAGCAACGCAGCTCCACTTTGCTCTGGGAAACGCTTTCTCTTTGTATGTGTCTCTCTCTCCATCTCACTCAGTATGTCTGTCTTTCTAATTCGGCCTGTCCCTACATTACTCTGTCTGACTCTCCAAGTATTCTTCGTCTTTCTATCCTTCTCTCTGAAGATCTATCTCCATCTCTCTCTCATATTCTTAGCTGACCAATAGGTTGAGATAGTCTTTCAGTTTCCCATTTTCCCGTTTCTCTCTCTCTCACAAACACGTTTTGTTTCTGCCTCTCAATAGATGTTTTTTTTACCTCAGTCTCGCTCTTAATGCTTTTTTTAACTAATCTGCCCCTCTTTGTTTTATTCTCCCTTGTGATTAGTTTTAAAAACTTTTAAAACAGTTTTAAAACTTCTCTCCCTTTCACTTTTCTCTTCCCCACTATGTTGTCTCTCTCTCTGACTTCTGTCTCCATCTCAATCCGATTTGCACTTTCACTCTTCTCTCTCTCCACCTGAGACTGGGCGTGGCGTTTCTTCTCCAGCCTTTCTCAGAGTAATTAGTCAATGTTCTGACCTGCAACATCCAGTGGCTGAAGGAGCGTGTCCACGCGTCTGGCTTCTCCAGGTGCAGGTACGTGTTGAAGAGGATCAGGTAGATGTAGCGCTCCAGGAACAGTAAACTCTTCAGTCTGAAGCTCTGGCCCTCCACTGCAGTGCGGCCGCTTCGGATCTACACAAACACTTATGTCAGAAAGTCACTCACGTCACGTCACGACACTCTACCTAGAAAGGGAGAAACGCTCTTTAGATGTTTAGTCAGAAGAGATGAAGCCGAACAACACTGGGTATAACAAACAAACTTCATTGGCGGGAAGTTTTGTGATTGGTGTGTGAGAATGTCAGTGGATGTGTGTGATGCAACACCTGACAGGGATTGGTGTTTGTAAGTGTGAAAGTGAATGTGTTTGTGTGTGTGACTGGGATTGATGTGAGTGTGGTGATCACATTGAACAATAATCTGTCTGTGCGTGTGTGAGTGGGTGATTGTGAGTGGGTGAATATTGTTTGTTTAACGCTGTAGGATCTTGTTGGATTTTGTAGAGAAAGCTCCAAAAGAAGATTGCTCTAGGAGGCGCTGTTTTTTAGTCTTATAAAACAGTCCCTACAGGATTTCGCAGCGGTAGCTTTTTCAAAAAGTTGCGATTTTTTTAGACAGATTTTTCTCAACAGAATTGCATTACCCTATGATTAAACAAACATGTTGTGAATTTGTTACGTCAAAATTGTTGTGTTCTTTGCAAGCTTACTCCCCCCAAAGCACAAGAATTCAAAAATTATGGCAAAATTGATTTATTTTCTAAGTGCAAAGACTATTTTTCAACCCAGACAATTCATGGGTAAAGAAATATAAGCCCATACATTTCAACATTGCCCAGCCTAAACAAGTATGAACCAATTGGATGTTCCTCCATACCAGAAAAATAGTTCTAGGGCGTTTTTAAAACAACCAAAATATATTTTATCTTCAGAAAAACCATATCCCTCTTATGATGGAAGGAGGAAACATCAGTTCTGCCTAATTAATCACAGAGAAGCCATAAACCAACTGCTGGGAGAGTTGATGAAGACGATGGCGATGAAGAACATCTGGACAGCACGGGTGTGGATGTGCAGAACAGATGTTTCCTTCAGACAAACTTCGGACTACTGACAGTCAAGACTTCCCATGATGCAACAGACCCGGCAGATTATTGGTGTTGACACGTGACTAATGTTATGAACGGGTTAATGTGTCCTGCATCGCACGTGACACACACACACACACACACACAGACATTTGTCCAGTGGAAAAGAAGAAAGACATTCCTTCCATTCCAGAGCAGAGATCTGCCACATCAGCAACAGGAGGAGCCACATCTGCCTCATTAACAACAGCTTCACATCCTCATTCACTCCAGCAGCCACTGACTTAAGAAACACACACACACACACACACACACACACACACACACACACACACACTCTCGCTTCTTGGTACTGCTGCCATATTATCCAACCAAAAGCAGAAGTAAAGCTCCACACTAAATCACTCCCACATGGTGGTGGGCAGCAGAGACCCTCCGTCTCTCTGAGACACTGATTTCCTTAATGACTTCAGCAAACTCCACAACACCTACTCTACCATTTTCCAGCCGCAAATACACTTGTGACGCAAGCAAACGCATAGAGAAAGAGAAAGAGAAAGAGAGAGAGAGAGAGAGAGAGAGAGAGCAAGTAAAAAAAGAGACAGAGCAAAAGAGTCAGAGAAAAAGAAAAAAAATAGTAAGAGAAACAAGAGAGAAGTGGAGTGCACTTAAAGAAAAGAGAGTGAGAGACCAGAACACAAAGAGTCAAAGAGCAAGTTAGAAAAAGACAGAGCAATAGAACACACACAATCACAGCTACAGTCAAGCTTTAATCAATCCGCAGCTTCTCTCAAGGATTCTTAAAGGCGATCAATAATCAATAACACAGCAGACGTGTGTTCAAGCAAAACAGACAAAAGAGCATATTTTCCCATCACAAGGGCTTTTATTCCGCTTCTTCACGTTTCATTTAGCCAACGTGTGGAGCTTTACTACACCTCGCAAATTAACTAATAAACCTCGCTGCGGGAGTCGGGCGATCGATGGCGGCGAGTGTTGAGACGATCAATAATCACGTGTGTGAAAAGTGTAATTCAATTTGTCATTAGTCCTGACAGGAAGAGCTGAAAGTGCAATCCAAAGTCAGTCGCTCACACGCATGTTGACGGTTTTCTACGGTACAGAACAGTACACTGTTGTAACAAGAGCTTCGCAGGATAGAAAAGTAGAAAATCAATGTTGCAGAAAAATATGATGTGAACTGATGT
>SOMO01000052.1:591350-605448 GCA_028128575.1 Paedocypris carbunculus | reverse complement strand
GAGTGTGTGTGTGTGTGTGTACTGTAGTTTCTGCAGAACCTGTTCGTGTAGATAGGCATTGAAGACGATCAGGTAGAAGTATTTCTCCAGACTGTGCAGAGTTTGTTGCAGGAAATAATCTTTAGTGCTGCTTCCCTGGAACAAAGACGGACTTTAAGAACACGGCACACAATCATGTAAAAAGCTTCTTCACACTATGTGGCGGTTTACCAAGAGTGGTCCAACTGAATGGAGTGTGTCAAACATGTTTGTATCCATTTGTTAAATTCTGCAACATATTTCAAAAAATGCTTACACCTCTGACATGTGCGTGTATATGTAGTTCCTTCCTACATCTGACAATGGTTAGCCTGTTAATATCATCTTTAATGAGCTGTAGAGAGCATCAGTGATTGGCTGATTGAACAAAGTGGGGATGTTTGATGAAATAAACAAGAAAATAAAATACCTTGATTCTAAATGAATCTGTGCATCTAATAAAAATACAAGATGAGCCTTGGCTGAAGATATATAACACAAAACAAACAAACAAACAAATCACAGCACAAATATGGCAATCAAAGCTAATCAAAACAGCCATCAATAGATTATAAATTATTTTAAATATATGCTAACATTGTTACAAAAGTTTTAAATATTTATAGGCAATTGTCAAATATAAATTCTTGAAATCTAGTGAAAATGGAAACTGTAAAAACAGTGTGTGGCTTCACCTGTATCTGGTAGTCTTCAGTTATTCCTTCCAGCTTCTGCTTGTTAAGGTATATGTTTTCTCGAAGGTCATGCATTTCCGAGCAGAGGTCAATTGCCCGGTCCACCTAATCAATATGATATACATGAGCGTCTCTGCACAATGACCCAATGTCCAAACGCGACCCACCTCCTCCATGACCTCTTGACCTCTGGGCAGCTCGTTGATCAACATCTGAATCACCTGGAACTGTGGGTGGGTCTTTGGGCTGATGTCAGCACTACGAACACAGAAAACACGTGCTCAGGTGGACACTTTGACGTAAACGCTAATAACCAGCCTCTTACAGTTCTGATGGCTTCTGTGCAGTCCGAGTGAGGTGCATCATTGCCAGACATCCAAGAATCATGCCCAGATTAGTGCGGCCCACCCCGACCTGACAGCCGAACAACAATGCAGGAAGAGGACGAGATGCATCACGGTTTAAAGACAGAGCCGGGCTCTCCTGAGAGTGTGAGGAAAAAGTGAAAGAGAAAAAATTGAGGCATTTGATCAAACTTAACAATGATTTCAGAAACATTTCAGCATTTAGAACCATATTTCAAAAACATGACAATGATTTGATGTTATTCTTCCTTCTTGCAATCACTACACTGACCACTAGAGGTCGGCCCAAGCTTAAAATCAAATGTTTTAACTGTTGTTCATTAATTTTAATTCATGAATTGAAAAATTGCTAATTTGTTCATCTGGCATTTTGAAATTAAAGAAAAAAATAACATCTAGCTCTTCTTCATCTTACCTGGAGGATGTGAACGAACGAATCAAAGTCTTCCTCCAGAGGGGCCGAGTCCAGCGGTAGAGGCAAACGATAGTACCTGTACACAAAGATTCCCACACCTCAAACAGAGTGTGTGTGTGTGTGTGTGTGTGTGTGTGTGTGTGTGTGTGTGCACGCGCACCTGTAAGTGGGCGTGGTGAAGCAGGGTCTCCTGTAAACCTCCTCTGTGACGTGAAGGTCGTCCTCACAGCAGATAGAGACCTTCTGTGGTTCTTCTTTAAAGTGCTCGATGTCGTTATAGACATAAAACACGCTGTCGTTCAACTTGGCAAAATCCAGGAGCTTACATGAGAAATCAAAGTTTTCTGTTTGTCAATGATCATGTATCACTGAATGGGAATTTAAACAAAAAGAAAAACAAATTCACAGCCGCTCTTCCCATCACTGTCTATCGACTTGTCAAATAAAGTAAACAAATAGTTAATCGACATTCACTTCCAATGTTATGAAGAGATAGACATCACTGTCTATTGACTTGTCTAATAAAGTAGTTTTAATGAGACTCACTTCCAATGCTACGAACGAGTTCTTCTCACTGTGAGACAACTGTGCTACCAAGAGCGCCAACACAGAACTCTGTCGCTGCCTCTCACCTCTTTCCTAATCGTCACTTCCAGACTTTCTGATGAAACATCTTGTCCCAGCTGGTTCAGGTTCTCGTGGAGGTTCTCCTTCTTCCTGGGTGTGTAGGGAACGAAATCACCCTCGGAACGCAGAAAGACCACAGGCTCCTCACGCAAACACAGGAAAATCACCCCCTTCCAAAAAAAAAAAAAAAAAAAAAGACAATAACACGGCTGAATCTCAAGTTTAGTTAACGCCAGAGGTGTTAAACCCATTTAGCTGAACAATCAGGTGAACCAATAGCAAAAATAATCCAGATCTCGTTTAACAAACGACTCGGCAAATAATCCTATCAACACCACTGTTTGCTCGTGGCTCAGGCCTAATGGAAGACAAATACGGGTCTGCTGGAGATCTGACCTGGTGGGCTTCAGCCTGCAGCCGGAGGAGGACCTGTTTGAAGCCGTTCAGACTGGGCTGACCCATGCCATACAGTGGGAAGTTGCCTTTGCATCGGCGGAAGTTTGGCGCTCCGTAAGAGCTTGTGGTTTGGAGGACATCGGTTCTGCTGGACACGTCTTGAACCATGAAGAAGGAGCCCTGAAGAGAATATCAACAGATGTTACTGTCAACCTGATAAAGGTTTCCATTGGCTAAGAAAATTCATAAAATGTTAGGTATTATAATGCTGTCTATAGGACCTGACACTAGATGCTTATAAGAAGAAATACAAAAGGGCCCAGGACTGAGTCTTGTGGAACTCCTAGGCTTTGGAGAAGAAATTGCAAACTGCAAAAGAATACCATTTAAATGATCTACATTATTGTCTTCTATACACAGTCAACATGTTCTTTTGACTCAGACGAGTTGTGTTAGCAATACCATGCGGAGTAAAGTAGAGTATTCGCAGACGTCTGACGGAGAGGAAGCACGTCTGCGCGAGCGGCGGGGGAGGATCAGACGTTTCACAGTGAAACTCATCATTAACTCGTCAGCAAACAGAGACTAATGAGTTAACCAGTGTCACCAGCAGGAGGTCTGGAGTCTTCAGAGACCAGAGAGAAAAGTCAAGCGTCCCACAGACAGCCTCTAATGAGCAACACGCTCACCGTCAGGACACGAGGATCAGAACTTTACAGATTCACCACCGGATATCTGAGAAAGTGATCTCTTCACAACGGATATTTGATGCCCCAGCAGAAATTTTATGATTCTTATGCTCTTCACAAGAAATATGATGTTCTGCTTGTTAATGATTTTCACAGCAAAAACTTGTTTAAACTTGAGGTTTGAGTAAATGACATATGTAAGAACATGTTGTGTGTGTCTCTGAGAGTGTGAGGCTCACCTGGACCAGATGATGTTCGGGCATGTTGTCAGAGATCCTACCCACTTTATAGTTTGTTCGCACAACATCATCGTGGATCTGAAACTCTTGTCTGCAGTTATACCTGACACACACACACACAATAAGCTGGCGAGTCAGACAAGTGATGCTGGTGCTGGACGTACGTGATCACGACCGGAGCCACTTTATTGGTGATAATGG
Source organism: Paedocypris carbunculus (assembly GCA_028128575.1). Taxonomy (NCBI): domain Eukaryota; kingdom Metazoa; phylum Chordata; class Actinopteri; order Cypriniformes; genus Paedocypris; species Paedocypris carbunculus. Next base: position 601,803 of record SOMO01000052.1, on the reverse strand, counting down.
ATTTGGCTTTATTGTTGTGGATGCCAACCACGCTGCTTTCCAAAGGCCTGACGTCCATTATGCCGTTGCCGTGGAAACTCTCATGCAGTGTGGGCTGAGGGGCAGCACTGGCAGTCGTACCCATAATCCACTAGCAACTGTCAATAGAAAACAAAAAAACAACATTATTACCATACACATTTAATAAAAGTGAAGAACAAATTCACTCACGCGATTCAATTAGTTGGAAAACACCAAGACGCATATATTCTGAAAGTGTGTTGACACAGATCAGGTCACGAGTGAAGTTTATATCACAGAGAATCAACAATCTCAACATCAGATCAGCTCACTATACATCAGTTATTATCCAGCGGAGAGACGCTTTCTGAATGAGCAGAAGCAGGAATTCCTCCAGGAAATACAATTACAGCTCATTCTGTGTCTGATCAGACAGGAAGTGGCCTGCAGCTGCAGGAAGCATCTGCGCATCAGGGGAGGGAAACGGAAGGATCTGGATCTGAAGCGATGAAGATCACTCAAAAGAACCCTGACCCACAACACACTCAGATTCAGAGTCCCCTTTTATGAAACCAGGACATATTCAAGGAAATCAAACTTTTGACAATTGTAACTTTAAGGAAAATACATTTGACAAACGTAAAAACTGAAGTTGATCTGTCAAAGATGTAGAAACACGTTTGTGAAATGTTGAGTAGGTTTCAACACAGGCCTGATGCTCAGAGCGACACACCTCACACCACAGGAAGTGTTACAGAGAGGTCACAACAGCGATCTGCATTCACAACAGGAACTGGTGCTGTGTTCTGAGACGAAATACTGAAGAACATCAGAAAGACATGATTAAACACACCCTCCCTCTCACAAACGCACACTCACTCTCAATCCAGCACACACGCAATCTCTCTCACATCACTTTCATACACACACGTTTATGTGGTTGCTGCTGTAAATGTTTAATTTTTTCATTCGTGGGAAAAATAATGGCTCTATTTATCCTTTCGACTATCAAATTTCACACATTCCAAAGTGATGACATCATGAGCGTCACGAGTTGCTTGTACTGAAAATTACTTAAATTACACAACAAACACACACACGACACAAAAAAGACATGACGCTTCAGTTCTTCACAACTTCCTTCATGAGTAACAACGACAAACTTCCTCTCTCAACTTCTTGTGTGTTAACTCCAATCCAAATTACAGCGCACATTTATACCCCGAGTAATTATAAAAGCGTGGATGAGTAACTTTTTGAATATATATAAATATACATATATATTATATATAAACACACACACGGCAAAATACTGTTATAATGAACATGCTTTTAAAGAAGCATTTAGCTCTCAACTGCTATAAACAAAACACATGTAATGTTTAGGTGTGTGTGTGTGTGTGTGTGTGTGTGTTAGAGAGATGAACAGAGAAAATGACAAAGAAAGAAAAACATATTCAGTATACAGTGAGGGGGAGAGTGGCAAAGACAGAAAAAAGAAAAATTCCAGCTCCTTTCAAAAATCTTTATATATTAAGATACAGCCGGACTTAGCAGATATTTCCCAGAATGCATCCCAGGATCAGGAATAGCATATAATTACAGTTATCCTCAGCCTAAAATTACAAATACATGTGGCTCTTGGCGTAGTACGCTTGTGGTCATCGCAACTGCTACATGACAAATTTTAACAAAACACATTTTCACAGAAATGATGACAAAAAAAAGACTCCTGTCTGACAAATACCTCGCTATCAAGATTGGAATCATTGTCAGACTCTTTAAACACAGAAAACACTACAAGACGTAATGCTTGTGACATCACATGCAGCAGCCAATCACACCACATATGCTTGGATTGGTTATTGTATTACTGTATGTAGCAGTGATGTATTCTGATTGGCTGAATTTGTTCCTCTGCTGTAAATGGTGCTGTATTTTACCACTGTTCAACATGAAACTATCAATCAAATGTAGATTTGTGATAAATTAACTGTAACTCAGTACGAGCATAGAGATGATCTGCCAGGTGGATCATCAACCTTCTCTTCACAAATCAAGCCTGGACCAGGCAGAACATTTACCCAAGAGAGCATCACTTGAAAGCCATGACAACCTCAACAAAACTGACCAGGAAACCCTTGGATAAGTGCAAAAATCTCCTCCACAATAATTTCTGATCAGACAGAAAATTATATCACTAAGGATCCACTTTTCATTTTCCCATGCAAAAGGACTTTTTCATAATTTATAACTTATAGAATCTCATAGAAAAATATTTTAGTATGAAGTTTGATTAAAACATCTGAAATGTTAAAAAACAGTCAAGTAGAGAATTAGATTTTTATTTAGTTTCTAAGTTAATCCTTAAAGAGTACAAAAATACTAATACTGATTTGATGTACTTGAAAAACACATTGGAGAAATTAATAAAACAGTAACAAATTAAAACATTGAAAAAAATTATGAAAAGCAAACATGAACATTTTGGTATACGTATGTAAAATGTTTATGTATATACATGTTCCTTTATTTGGCTGTAATACTTTTGTTATAAGAATAAATACACAAAAAATCAAATAAATAAACATTAACAAGTCAAATTATTATGAGACAAACAGATAAACAAAAAAAAACTTGAAAACACTATGCGAAATTAATCAACAGTCCACACTAAACACACAAACGTACCTGTGGACACACATGCAGAACCATTAAGTCCAGCTCAGACACCACACAGAATGAACATCATGACGGTCTTTAAACTCAAGACCAGCGTGAAGTGTGAGTTATGATTAAAAAACGCGTGAGAGAGAGAGAGCGAGCAAGCATTAGTGTGTGTGTGTGTGTGTGGGGGGGGGGGGTTCAAACCATCAGCACACACACATTACCACATTAATTGAAAACTCTGCATTCTGACCAAGAGACTACATTACACACACACACACACACACACACAACATCAAGATGAATAAACAGCATGTATGTGTATTGTGTACATGACGTAATTCCACACAGCTCTAGTGATTTAACACACCGCACTAATTACTCTATTGGTGAGTGATAAAGGCGCTCACACACACGCAGCTGAGCAAACACAGTAAAACCAGTAGGCACTTTCACCTCATTACTTCTGCTCAGATCTGTGATGAGTCGTGTTAATCTGTGTTCCGTGTCAGAGTCGTGGTTTGCAGTCACGTGAGGTTCAGAGCTGTTTACCGTCTTGTCAAATCCACCTACTCGCACACGCACACACACACACAGCTAACATGTGTGCACAGACACAAACTAATTCCGACAGCACAATCACAGTGTTTCCCTGATGAAGAACACAAGCAGAACCTGAGAGACAGAAGCAGCAGTGTGTTGCTTAGAGAAGGTGGAACAGAGGAGAACAGTCTCTCAGCTTCCTGTGAAACTTCCTCCTCCACCGTGAAAAAGAACAGATAAAGGGGAGCGCCATTCTCCTGCTCACATCTGTCCAGGCCAAACAACCATATTTGATTTCTTGTAATTGGAATTAACGTTACAGAAAAAAAAACTCTTACATTTAATACCAGTATAGGGCTAAAGAAAGCATTTGCAGCATAAAGCAACTTTACATCTAAAAAATATTTTTAAAGTAGAAGTTGGATTAGCTACAAAGTTGAACTGCATTTAGTTAAAATAGTGGAATAATGGTTTAAAATATATTTTTTAATTTTCTGAAAAAAAAAAGTTGAGAAATCAATTCTACAGTACAATTGTTTGAATCCATATAGTGCATTGAACAGACAATCATTTCCCCAATGTTCTGATAGAATGAATCACAGAACCAACAGATTCTCAAAGTTGATACAAAACTTGATAAACTTAACTTCTGCTTTTATTCCGCTATAATAGGTTCTGTAATGTTAATTTCACAACTCAATATCACAGGATGTGAAGATGTTTAGAACAATGAACCTCAGGCGGTGATCCACAAAAAAGAAAACTTTTGAAAAACTTTCTTCAATGAATCAAACACAAAATCTGCTCATAATGATCAGCGTCCAAAACATCTCAAACTCACAAATTCAGCTTCATCTAATGACCTACAGTAAAGATTCACTCTGATGCACAACAAACGACAGAATCAGTATAAAGTGTTTCAACGAAGCTCCAAGTTCTGTTTCAGCAACAACTATCTGATTTAAATCACCAAATCAAAGCGTCATCATCATCTTCATCAGCATCGAAACGAACTTCATCACCATTAATCTTCAGCTCTCGATCCGCTCATTAACACTCCTATCGCGGGTATTAGCAGCGTTTGCAGTGATTGATCCGATTTAATGTGGTTTCGTTCCTCTAAAGCAAAACTGTTCACACGAATCTTACAGTTTTAAACACGTGATTATCTTCGGATCAAATAATTTTTCGAACTCATATCCATCAGTAAATATGGTTCCGATTTGCGCGAGACAGATCTAAACATTCGTTTAGGTTTCCGCATCAAGTGATTCATAAATGCTTGCATGGTGTGAAGCCAATCTGTGGTGATTTAGATATCGATATCATGAGCCTATTGTGTCCGTAATTGACTATTTAAACAAGTTATGTTCTTTAGAAAGATTCACTAAAGCTACTTAAAGACCAAACAAACGACTGAATCGTTAGTCAATTATCGACCGAGTCGTTTGATTGAACGAGACGTTTAATTCAGTGGCGTATAATTGGAAAACGCAAGGCATTTGAAAATTTTCACGGCTCCCCTAAACATCACAATTGGCCGTTCTTCACTTTATTGAAAGAAAATATGAAATGCACACTAGATCATTATCAAACGCATTAGAAGATCCTCGCCATCACAAACAGTTCAACAGAGTCGACTCGCCGAAAGGATTTGGATTCACGCCAAGATTAAACATCGTGTTAAGTTTCTTCTTTTTGAAGAACTTTAACTGGTTTCAAATTTCAAATTGCAAACTTGTTTCTACACCACAAACTCATTAAAGTTTCGTTACAAACTGAAGTCGCTAAAAACTGATCATTTTCACCCACGTTCCAGCGCAAACCAGCGTCTCGCATCTCGAGCAGCTCAAACGCGCTTTCCCGATTGAAACGCACGAATCACTGCAGAACTTCAGTAACATCACTCACCGTCGCCATGAAACTCTGCCTTTAATCACCCGCTAAAATCTGAGCAAACACACTCCTCCAAATCGCTCCGTCTGCGACCGGATTCCCACGGTCATGCCACGAGCAGAACGACGGAACGCGACAGCATCTGAGCATGCGCGAAGTCTGAGCCCGTGCACGCGCATCACGACCGGTGCCAGGCTCTGAGAAACCCCAAGATTTACATTTGTCTGTATCGAGCAATCGATATATGTATATATTTGTCGGTCTGTCTCATTCGTCGTTTTTTTGTTTTTGTTAGCTGTTGGTTATATACACCTTTATGTGTCTAGTTTAGAGGATTGACGTTAAAACAAAACAATTATTATTTTAACGACAACGGTAAAAGAAAATACCATGTCAAAACATCCATTGCAGGTTTATATTTAGGTAGGTATAATACTTTAATCCCTAAGGGAAATCTTGAAATTATGATTTTTGAAATTATGACTTTATACAATGTCTAGTCCTCTATAAGGCTTAAAGTAAGGGAAACGTTGGGAAAAGTAAAAGAATCAAGTTCTGCGGGATCATTGTCCAATTGTAGAGGTACATATTCTAATGTGAAAACATCCACGGCTGCAGCTCAGACGGTGTTAAACTCTTCAAAGCGCGAGCACAACGTTTGTGACGTCACTGAGCGCAAGGTGTTTTAATTGTTCATTGTAAAAAATGCGCCTCATTAGCACATGAACGGATGATGAGCTGTCACTGCATGTCAATTTCCTTTAATGTTTTCTGCCACTTGTTAAATATGCAGAGGGCCGGAGGGAGGGGGTATAAAAGCGTCCAGGGACCCCCAAGCTGTCAGTCGGACCCGCACGGCCCATCATGCGTGCGTTCAGAGCTTTACGTCTGGCCTGCGTCCAGATCTTGCTGCTGGAACTCCTGGAGCAATACACTCACGGACGCCTGCAGGACACCAGGAATATCTCCCCTCTCCGGTCTCCTCGGAATCACCTGCCCACCTACATGATGCACCTCTACCGGCATTTTAAAGCCAACCAGACGGACCACACGGACACCATTAGGAGCGTCATGTCGAAGAGTAAGATTACTTTTGGGGCTTGTACTTAATGTCGAAGCGAGGATTTGGGGGCAGATTTGCGCACTGAGGTGAAAACTGCTGGGGCGCTTTTGTTGAGGGTCTCGGCGGCTCCGGACTGTCAAATCTCTGCGCCAGACGCGCACAATCCACATCTCCTCATCTCACTTGGTCAATACGGTGCAGAGCTAATGCAGCCCCCACCTCTCTCTCTCTCTCTCTCTCTCTCTCTCTCTCTCTCTCTCTCTCTCTCTCTCCCTCCCTCTCTCTCTCTCACTCTCTCTCTCTCTCTCTCTCTCTCTCTCTCTCACACACACACACACACACACACACCTCGCTATATTTGTTTAAATTATTTTGATTTTATTTCATATTTCGTTCCCTTACGCTTTATCACATTTCTTCTTGTCACTAAGTGTTCTTATCACCAATCGATTCATTCGTTGACTTTGTTCTTTACATTTCACTATTTATCCTTTTCTCTTTTAGTGGCAACTCTTTCTGGTTTCCACGCTTTTCATTTTCTCACACATTCCTTTCTTTTACCTTCTACACAATTACTCGTTCTTTCTCTCTCGCGCGCACTCTCTCTCTTCGTCTCTGTGATGTGGATTAGAGGCTCGACCAGACATCTTTAAACAAATCAGCTGTGAAGCTCAAATCAACATCAGCGCGCGGCGGTTCTTCACACGCTCTGATTAGATTAAGCGGTGCCGTGACGTCAAACCGTGACGCGTTTCGATGCGGCGTTTGCTTTGAGGGGATTTACAGACCTTTATTACGACTAATATAACATCTAATCGATACAACACGACTTTTAATCATCCCGCGATTCAGATTCGAAACGTAATAGCAGTCTAATTGACGTTAATGCAGCAATTGGCTTGCCTCGCCTAAGCACAAGCTTTTTAAAGCTTTTATTTCTGAAGTTAAATGTTTTACACATTTGTACATCACAATGATTTTGCACAAGTGACAGTACTATAAACGGTGGCAATGATGATCTTGAAATAATATTGGGCAACTTTTTAAAATAGTGATATTTTTGGTTTTATTATTTACAGGTTTGACCAGTGAAGGATCGTCTTACATCACGACATTCGACCTCTCGTCAGTGTCCACAGAGCAGCAGATCCAGGCAGCAGAGCTAAGGATCCGTGTTTCCAGAGAGAACCAGACAGATGTCACCGTGGAGGTCTATCACCAGCGGAACGTGCCGTGTTCACAGAAGCGTGACCTGTGTGTGGAAAAGCAGCGACTGGGTCGTCTGAACCACTCTGCCCTCTTGAGCGCATCTCACCACTGGAGGGTCTACAACATGACTGAGATGCTGTTGAGCTGGATCTCTCGGCCCAAGCTGGCCCACACAACCAAACCAAAAGCACACAAAGCAGTGAGCAGAGCCGCATCGCTGCTCCGGACTCGCCGGGAAGGAACCCGTCACAAGGCCATGCTTCTGATCTTCTCCCTCAGGGCGATGTACCGAGGTGAGCAAGACAAAGCCAGTCTCCTCCACACGGCCGAGAGGTCCAAGTTTCTGTTTGGAGGCGATGGAAAGGAAGTCAGGAGGCAGGAGAAGCGACGGAGAAGGGGTCGCAGGGGTCAGCCGGTTCGGGACCTGGAGCCACTTGAGGCTCTGTCAGAGAATAGTACGAGATGCAGGAGAGTGGATATGCATGTGGACTTCATTCAGATTGGATGGGGATCCTGGATTGTCTTTCCCAAGAAGTACAACGCGTACCGCTGTGAGGGCAGCTGCCCGAGCCCCTTGAGTGACCATCTGAAGCCCACCAACCATGCTTATATGCAGGTGAGTCTCTTTCCGGTCAATTTACTAATAAAAAAGGTACATTTACTAATAAATAAACAAATATGCAAAAAACAAAATTCTTGTAAATGTGCAAAGTCACATTCATTCAAAGTCACATTTATCAGAAGATTTTATGGAAAGTGGCAGTGATTTACATTTTAAACAATTGTATGGTTATTATGATGGTTTGATTTCATATATTTTTTTAAATATTTTTCATAATTCTGGTTTGAAACAGTATGAGACTATGAGAATTGTCCAAAATAAAATTGGAATGAGTTATGAGAAACATTGCTGGGTTGTGTGCATGACCTTGTGTTTCTTCTCTCAGAGTTTGTTGAAGTACTATCACCCCGGGCGTGTGCCCTCGGCCTGCTGCGCCCCCACGCGGACGTCACCTCTCAGTATGCTGTACTACGAGCAGGGTCGCCTCATCCTGCGACACCACGAGGACATGCTGGTGGAGGAGTGCGGCTGCCTCTGACGCACACACACACGCGCGCGCGCCCACGCGTCCGGAAGGCTCTGAAGCACTCTCACCCAATTCACAAATGTGTACTGTAAATAATGCATAAATAAAGCTTTGATATGTATTTTCTTATAAGAAATATAATATATTATGTGTTGTACAGAGAATCTCTACTGATGTTATTTTTGATAATAAAAATGTTGTTTTATAATTTAGTTGATTATTTAAACACGCAGGCACACACGTACTCTCTAAATTTAATGTTGACTGGAAAACGACATTGTTGTAGTAGTACAATAAATATGTAAGTATATAAATACTGTATTTACAATCAACAATGTACAGTAAACTATTTTCGTATAATTATTGATACACTTAAAAACTCTTATAATAATAAATAAATAATAATATAATATAATATTATATAATATTAATATAATATAATAATAAATATAAATATTACTGTATAAAATTACCGTAATACAATAATTTTCATGAATGTATCCATAGAGTTTATGATTATGAGAACTATATAAACTTCAATGAAGTCTGCACATTACAACAAGTATGCATTTAGCTTTAGTCTTATTGAAGAAAGCACATAAATGGCTTATTTTTAACCACTTCAATTTTTGCCTAAACGAATGGCGTTTAGTAAACGTGAATATATTGATGTGCCTAAACAACTTTGGGTGATTTGAATAAAAGGGTTTGTGTCGCAGACTCAGTGATTTGAGCAGAATCCTGAAGGTTCGAGGGAACTCAGCACATTCCCGGCTCATTGTCCCGGCTGAAGTCCGAGCTGCCCAGCCACACGAAGCCGCCACAAGAGGAACAAACATCGGGTCAGTTCCTCACACTTCTTCCATCATCGCGTCTACTTAACTGTACGTATTCTTGTTTACGTCGTTTCTGAGCGTCTGCTTTCCGGCAATTTGTCAGTTATACGACAACCGAGCGCATAATACGGCACCAATGTGCGCTTCCCAGGCACAGTCAGACACGGTACACTGTCCGTCCGCGGGATGGACACGGTGAGGACACCACGCATGGTTTAAAGTGAGAGCTTAATGCTTTTAATTCACTATCTGCTATGTTTTACAGCACGCTGTATTCTGATTACGCATGCAGCTTCTCCGAAGCGAATACAATGACGTGACGTCATCACCAGCACGCCGCGTTGTTGTTGTTGTGTTTAAGTATTTGGGCGATATGTTTGCGACCAAATGCGCTTTATCGGCACGTCTGTACATGTGTTCAGAAGTTCCTGCCATAAGTAGCTTTCTATATTTATCTCCTCAGCTGTCGCGTTATTTACGTCTCTTCAGAAAAGAAATAGAAAATGTATGTGAATGCGCGATTCAAATGTTCTGTTTGCGCCTCAGCTTTAAAGCACGATTGTTGCGTTTCTGTACTGCTATATATAGATATAGTTTGATAATTATCAATCTAACCATCCATTCATCCACCACATTTCCTTCATTATCAATTCACATCAGCAGAGACAAACTGTTCAGACTAAACCAGAAGTTTACTACTTCTACCAGTGAATGAATGAATGCTTATTATTTTATTGGACAAGTGAAAAATAAAACACTTGCATCAATTGAAAGTTTAAAAAAGAGATTATAACATACTGTTTACTTTACTGCTGATGGTCCCTGACCTCCTTGAGGTGTCTGTGGGAGTAGATTGTACAGTGTATATGTAAAAACAGACTGCGAAATGTTTTTGGAGAGTAGCTTTAATGCAGTGCTCATATGTATACAGTAAGATTACGTGTCTCCCATCTATAATAAATCTGTGTACAGCTGTACACGTGCTCCTAGTGTTGTGATGGTGTCATCGTCTGTGTTCAGGCTCTAGCAGGACGGAACAGGATGGCTGAAGCTGTTGCCAACGTTGCCCGCAGGATCAATGCCACCCTAGAGGAGGGTAGGAGCTCTCTAGGTGGGTGGAGCCTACACAACCCGCTCAAAACCACTTTCAC
>SOMO01000052.1:560711-585148 GCA_028128575.1 Paedocypris carbunculus | reverse complement strand
TTCCACTGTGCATATACATGCCTTGAATTCACCAACAACAGAAGGGTCGTCATGGTCGTTGTCAGTTTTTCCGCGCTGTAGCTTGAAGGTTTTGCAGAAATCTGTAAAACCCCTGAACTCCTTTACATTTTCCAGCTCACTGTCATAAACCTGGAATATGGAGAAAGAAAAAAAATATGACCATTTAAATAAGAATGACAACAAATTCAGCACCGTTTTTGTGAGGTCTCACTATCAGGGTGTCGTAGCCTTTCTCCAGATACGGTCGGCACTTCTCGCTCTCGCCAACAGAAGCATAAAACTTACTCCACCAATCAACCGTCTCCTTCTCCTTAAAACCAATCACCACACAGCATTTTAACATACAGATTAAGCACACATGTATGAGGCAAAACTTGTTATGAAAACATGAAAACTCACTTTCTCACGCTGATGGAACCATAACAGACAGGTGAAAATCCAGATTGATGGGATAAAATAAGACAATATTTAATTACCATTTAATTAAAATAATTACGACTATTATAATAAAAAAAACAAGGCTCCACAAGCAGGAAAATCAACTTAATTATAATTGAATCAACAGGACACCAAGGGAGAAAATTATTGCATAATAAAGGCAAGAAATTAAGGAGCAAGAAATTAAAATGCAGAAGACAGCATTTTCCACTGCTCAAAGCTAAGCTGCTTTAATTTCAGAGGAACAGATTTAATGCAGAGGAAACATTGGATGATTATATTTTCTCCAAACAAAACATTATATTTAAAGAACATACACTACCGTTCAAAAGGTTGGGGTCACCTAGACAATTTTGTGCATTCCATGAAAAGTCACACTGTATTTTCTAAAGATATTTCTAAAGATAAACTGTCGAGTTTCAAACGAAAGTTTGAATGTAATATGTTGAATGAAAGTAGCAATGTATAGGGTGCTTTTTTATTTTTTATTTTTCAAAAACACGTTTCAAAGTGACCTCAAACTTTTGAACGGTAGTTCAAATTTTAGCGCATATAAACTAAAATCTAATGATCTAATTATATAAACTAAAATATGATTAAAGATCATTAAATGTACTAAGGCCAAGTATGAAGAACAAAGTAAACTGGCTTAAATTCCACAGGATTAAAACAACTGCTTGAAAGTAGAAAAAATAACATGGTGCTTCAACTTTAATTCAAAATTATTTTAAAAAAGATCTTCCGGCCGAACGGTTTTCATCACATGCTTTATCTCTCTTACATACTTGAACAGAACCAGCAGCGACCATTTTGTTCACGGCCGCGGAGATGCCATGCACAAACTGAAATTCACAAGGTCGAAGGTAAAGCAAGTTCGTCTGTGACCCCTACAGAACCAAAATCTCCTCTCCACAAAAACAAAAAAATCTAGAAGAACTGTACCTGAGCTTCCAGAAGATGTTCTCGTCCATCCTCAATTTTCACTCGAATGTCTCTCGGAGCTGTTGCCATCAAAGCCACTGCAAGGAAAACCACATTGATCACACATTGAGTTTAATTCCATCCAGAATATTCTGTTAAATTAAAATGAGATGCCATCAATAACAGCACTTACCTTTGGAGGACACAGCGACCTCAGCAGATGTGACGTAAGGGTCACAACGAAACTCTTCCAGCGAAGTGATGGTGCACTGACCCACCACCGGCTTCCGTCCGAACGGCCTGTGGTCAATGACCTTTAGCACTATAGGTGGAGTGTACATCTCTTCTTTAGGAAGAAGCTGAAGACACAAAATAGAATTTAAACAAAGTTTTACCTAAACTTCCATATACTATAAAAATTTTAGACCAAAATTGATTGTTCATTAGCATTGATTTCATTTAATGAATCAATCAATTAAAAAGCTAATCATTAAATCCATAGAAGCAAGATCCTCACCACTTGTAACAAAAGGACATTTCCAGAGAAGTTGGGGCTTTTCTTCATGTTTTTGATGACCGCCGTCTCAACGCGTTCTCCTCCACACTCCACCACCAGACTGGGTGAAGCTACAGGAGCAAGCTGATAGGTCTTCATGTTACGCAACCCCCAAACCAGAACCTGACCCAACAAAACACAACAATTACTCCAGAAAATATATAAGTGATAAGTGATAAGAATAATGAAGTCCATTGTATTCTAAAGAATTTACAGTTAGTCATCAATTGATATGTTTATATTCTATATTTCATTAAATAGTTGTGTTGGGTCTGAATATTAGTAACCAAACAATGGTGGCCAAACAAAACACAAATTGAGTTATTGGAGCTCCACAGGAGTGGGCTTTACATTCATTCAATTTAGTGCCACAAACAAAGATTGGTCGCTCAAATGATAAACTTAAAGTCTAGATTGTTAGCCAACAGGAAGGAGATAGGCACTCCAGGTGAACCTGACTGATCACAGGAGACTAGCAGCAACAAAATTTCACTGCAGTGATGGATCAACCGCATACGTAGTTCAAATGGCATTTTTTCAGGTTGTGCAATGAAGGTGTCCACACACCTCGATGGCAGTAAGCTGCACTACAGGTCGAACCCCCTGAGGAACCATATAGAGCAACTCTCTTCTTTTGGGGGGCATGAGAGGAAGATCAGTCTCATTTCCCTGAAGATGAGAAAATCAATTACAAAATAATTTACCTCATGCTTTAAATCAAAGCAGGCATTACCTTGCTCTTCAAAATCAGCTCTGCGGACACTAGTATTTCTCCAGCAGAGAGGTTCTTACACGTTACAGGCTCCCACATGAGTCTGGGAGATGGATCCATGCCTGCTGTCAACTTCACCATGGGTAAACACACACTCCGGCCAAGCAATTCATCCTTACCCTGTAAGAATGCATGTTTAGTTAGACTTGTCCAATACATATCTCAACAGTCAAACCATTTTTTCAACATCTAGAAAATTAGTAAAACATAAATAGGTTTTCTTTATGAAACAAATTATTTAGTATGTGAGTATTTGTATATTTACTACTAATCTCTTGTTGAAATAATTAAACTCCTGAACTTCTCAGGATAATGAAACTCAAACCAAGGTTCAACTGTACTTGGCTGTGGTTTTCAACTGATGTGTTTTTAGTAAATTACTTTATTACTGTTACAAAAGTCTACCATGTGTAACATCTAATTTTCTCTTTAGAAACATCATGACATACTCACTAGAGTCTAGACACACTAAATTTTATATTATATGTGGGGAAAAATGTAAAGTTCTAAAATCCAAAGAAAATAAAACTACAGAACGGTCCGTTTCCCCACAGTAAAATCCATCCATCTATCCACCCATCCATCCATCATCACTTTATTTATTTAACAATCAGTCCATCCATCAATCCATCCATCCGTTTGGCCTTAATGAAATGAAGCAGAGAGACAAACCACTTGATCACTGTCAAATATCTCCAACACAACTCTGGGCGGATTCCGGGCAAGATACTGGGGATCGCCACAAATTTCCACGTTTTTAAACACGAGAGTTTGATCCCACATTGGATTTAGAGTGCTTTTGATTGTTTCTGTTGTTTGACTCTGATGCAAGAATGAGACATGAACATATGGATCTGCAATAAAAATAAAAACACTATATCGAGTGAGACCATGGAATTTGAGAGTGAAGGGAGATGAGCACCTGAGAAGCTGTCTTGATCCAGAGCATTGAGGTTCCTGGCCTGATATACGTAGACTCTCAGATGGTAGGAGTTAACGTCTGAATATCCAGAATTTAAAACAGTATAATTTCTGGGACAGATGATCACCATTCTGGTGTCTTCAACTCACGATCAAACGTGCAGGACACAGTCGGTGTGTTGGCTCCAAACTGCTTGACAGAAGAATCTGCTTTGGGCCCCTTCTCATCTTTAGCCTCCATCTCAACCCCCTGCCATGAACCAGTAAAGGACATTCACAATCACCAATATTAAAAAAATATTTTATTAATTTAAAATATCCACTGGAATTAGGCCCCCAGTGAAGAGATGAACAAAAAACGACAATGACCAACACATTCATATTCACAATAAAGTTGAGGTGATAAATAAGTACTAGTGACGCCACAGAGAGCAAGATGTAAAGAATGTCATAAATTAATGAATAAAACAGACTGATAAATGTAAAAGATATACTGAAGAGAATTCTAATGTTTGACTGATTCAGAATAGAGGTAGAACACCAAGCTCGTGATGGTTTGCAGACATGTTGTGTCTGTCAGAGTTTGATATTTTTCAATATTTCACAGAAGCACACTTGACTAGCATAAGAATTGAGAAACGTGCTCACCAAAGCTCCTTCCAGCTTGAAAATGGCAGATGCTCCGACTCTGTCAGACGGCGCCATCTTGCGTCTCCAGCGTCGCCGACGAAACGTGTCGGAAGATCGCTGCTGTCGATGGAACTTCCAGCCAATTAGAGAGGAGTATTCCCATCCCTCTGAATCGCCCGCATCTTTCTTCTGCAAGAGGAATTGATCGGTTACATCATGACTATACGAGTATAAACACAGAACATTTGTGCAACACTACTTCAATATGGTGAAGAAAAGAAACAAACAAAAAAAAAAAAAAAAAACTTGCCTCAACACTGGGTTTAGTGCCTGGAATCTTTTTCCGAGGCCTGATCATTCTCCTGCGACGATGGACATGGTACATCTTCTCAGTGGCCACCCAAGATTTTGGCTTATCATCAGGTGGAATGGTGATGCCATATTCCCAACCTAAACGTCACACACACCACATGTAACACCGCATGTTACCTCATGTAACACGGTTGTCAGCTCAGTTATCATTTCTGCTTTTTACAAACGAAAAGTCACATTTGCTTTATCATCAAGTTATTGCTGTTAATAAATGTCATCATTTTATAGCAAAATAAATGTGTGAAAGAACGCTAACCCTAAACCTCTTCTCCACTATTCCGATCAATAGGATGAATAAACTAAATGATTATTGTATCGTGTGTTGATCGTAACACACAGATCTTACTGCTAGCATTTGAAATTAAAAAGATGAGAAACAGAAGCCTGAAATGAACCGGACCCGATGTTCTCTGATCATTTCAAAGAACTCAATTTGTAACTGTATTATCAACAATTTAGATTTTCAGGCAACACTGTGAATCATTGCCAGTAAAAGACTATGATACCACTCCTTTAAGACTATGGGTCTATGCCAGACTGATGTCTTTCTGACAAACTAACCTTTTTCATCGACAGCCCTGTTTCCATCAAACGACCAACTGTCTTCCCACTTCCAACCTGCCGGACATTCGATCTCAGCCGCGCTGTGCATTTTTTCACCATTCTGCAAGTATGAGGTAAAAACAGTGATGGGGCAATGAATTTTGTGTCGACCATGAGCAGTGGTGAAAAAGAGTTTTCAGCGTGGTTCTTCTAAGGAGATATTATTTACACAGAGTATGGTCAGAATTGTACACACATTTATAGAAATCTTCGTAGGAACAAAGAACTAATCACACACACTATGTTTTCCTTTGACATGTTCAATGACTGTTGTTATACAAGGTCACATCAAAAAACAGAAGCAGACTGAATCCAGTGAGACTAGAGAAGAGGTAATTAGCATCACCACGTCGGTGTAGGGCTCAGCCGCCGGCCTCCACTCTCCTCCAGGAAACCGGGTTTCATTCTCATATACCTCATCCACAAACTCCACATGTCCCGCGTCGGCATCAGCCAACAAACTGGTAACAACACAAAACAGCACTTCATCATTTTCAAGATTACACGGATATTATTTAAAGTCTTTACACTGTAGGACATAATCTTTCTGATTAACCGTCTTGCGAGTCATTTAAATCATCACACACGTTCTTGTTCAGGCTCCCAAAGAACATCTTCACTTTTATGGAGGTTATTAATAATAAAACACCTTAACTTCTTGACATGAACAGAACTAAATTGACGATGTAAAATAATGTAAAAAAAAAAAAATAATATTAATAATGGCATGTTTAGAAAGTCAAAGTTTGTGGCTGAAACGGACAGTGTTCATACACAAATTTGTTTATTATTTACCCACAAACTGTGTGTGTGTGTGTGTGTGTGTGTGTGTGTCTCCTTTGGAACACACTCACATATGCTAAATACACAAACTTTCTCAAAACCGAAACTGAAGCAAGATCGTTACACTATTATGTTATATGACGTTGTAAATGTCAAATAACATTTAACACATTACATTTATTGGTATATAACCACCAGTGTAACTTTTTAGTGTGTATAACTTTATATTTAATAAACTTTTTGTGGAGCTCACGTTTTCTCCGGATCAACCAGCCAGTCACCTTCCCACTCCCAGCCAACAGGGGGCAGGAAATACTCGTGCTTCAGTTTGACTTTTCCAGTGACATCAGTGAATTTGCCGCGATTGAGGAGCCCAGCTGTGCCCCACTTTCCGAGCACTTGTGCCTGGTTTTCATACTGTAAAACAGACAAACCACCAACACTCACTCCACAATTACAACCTTCTCTGAACTGGAAGAACAAAATTACCAATTCTGCAAACACGTTAAACATTCCTTCAGAAAAAGGATTAAACTTCTTTTCATCTGTCGCGAGCCCAAGCCACATGTTCACTCGTATCTGGGCAGGAATCTTCAAACCTTTGTGCTTGTCCATAGGATACTGACAGGAAAAACATGAGTTGACTCAGATGAAACACATCTCCACTGTAAACAGGTGATAAGCCTTCTGATAATACCTGCATGAAGATGGTCTGAGTCTTTCCACAGTACTGACCACAGGCCTGCTCACAGAACGCAGAGTACAGCACCTGATAGGCCGGGATCCTGGCATACGCCACTCTCTTCTCACCTCTCAGCATCCAGACAATTACGTCAGGCATGCTGTTCTGAGGCTTTGAAAACAAGAAATAATTCCCATTTATTACAATATGCTGTACAATTTTTTTAATAGAAAATTGTATTGTAGCCAAATTCGATGTTCGTCTTTCTGAGTTCGTCGAGTTCTAGTCTGAGCATTTCTGGAGAGTTTTTAAAAAAAAGANATTTTTTTTTAAATCAAGGGAATATTCAGTAGGTCCCTGCAGATTAAATGCTCAAGAATGAAGGCTGTAGGATAAATTAGGTTGACGTACCTCCTCAGCGAGTTGACTGAGCTTCTCTAACCAGCCCTCGATAACCCCCAAGCACTTATTCACATCCGTGGCCTCTTCAAACAAGTGGTTGGCTCCATCCATGATGCTTTGCAGGGCCCGGTCTCTCATCTTCTTCAGCTGAAGATCCAGCTGCGTGAGGTTTGCCTTTCCCTCCAGGTCCGGGATTTTAAAACTTAAAAAGGTCAACCATCACAGGACACGTGTAAATCACAGTGTGTGACTAAAAAGAACACCAATGCTGTGAGGTTTTTACCTATTCAGATCTTCTATTAACTGGTTGATGAGCTTCAGCCAGATCTCCACAAGTTTGGAGTCTGAGGCTTTGGACTGTATTGCACCTTTTAAGGTGGAGAGGTTTGCTTGCTGTATAAAGGAAAGACGACAGAATGAAAACCAAGGTGGAATTTCCTTTAGATTACATTATACTTTATATAAGCCGATAGACTTATAAGCGAGTAAATACGGTATAAGTCGACCCACCCACTTCAGGTGTGAGCTTGTGGTATTCTGTTTAGACCTGCTTATAAGACGGGGGAAAGAAATGAGAGAAAAGTAGAAAAGATAGAAATGAGTAGAAACCGAATGTTGGGTTTTATATTAAGCCAATTCTGGTTATTTGGGGCTCATCGGGATACTACAGGGAAAATAATGATAGACACCTGTTCAGATGCTCTTTAATTATAGAAATAATAAAACTATTTTTCAGACATCCTTGGTGGTAAAGGAAGCCTAAAAATCAAGTAACCATGGTTGTTTACGTTGGTATTAATCTATTTAAGTTATTGTTAATTTATGTTTAAAGTTTAATTTGTCATTGGTATGGTTGCATTAATTTTGAAGAATTGTGGTAAAAGTGCCCTGCCCCTGCTAATGCCAACTCGTGGTTTGGGAATAAATACTAAGTATGTTCTTTTGTCAAATACACCAAGAGCCTACTTTTCATGGCTGGTTCCCTTTTCTTCAAATATGAAATGAACTGTCATGCATTTAAATGCAACTATAATATAATAATACTTAAATTAACTGTGTACAATACAATACATAGTGCATTCACTTATTAATTGNATAAGTCGAGCCCGAAATTTTAAGGAAAAATCCTCGACTTATAGTAGAGTAAATAAGGTAAATATTTTTTTTTTATTTGCGAGACAACGATCAGTCAAAAACATAAAGGAAACACGATCAGGTACTAACCCAAACATAAGCAAGATTTATCATTAAAAAACAGGCCAAAAAAAACTAAAACAAAGAGGATGGCTGTGATTCCCAGACACGGCCACTAGAGGGCGCTGCAACACTCAGAAGTGGTACGGCGTGTGTGTCACCCAGTTGGAGATCTGGTCTTTGGTGCGTTTGGCTGAGCTGTGAGAGGTGAAGATGGACTTGAAGGTCTCGGATTTGTCCGACATGTCCTGGATGGATCTCTTGCTGCCAGCGAGGAACCCGACAGGAGCCTTCACCGTCTTACTGACCTCGNGGTTTGGTGTCGGCCCACGGCAGATAGTAGTAATTATTTCCTGGAAGGCAGGTTTAAGAACATGATCAGCATCAGCCCCGTCCACAGCTTCAGCGTACAGGAAGTCCTGACCGTCAAACACTGCACAGCTGTACTGAGTGGTGGAAGCCAGAGGTTTGCAGGTCAAGTCCATCTTGTTCCCGTAGTTCCCAATGCTCACTTCAAACTGCACGGGCTCGCCAGGTTCTTGGATCAAGGTTGCGCTGTGAAACACCGCACACAGACAGAACTTCCTCCTGCGCTGGTACTTCTGTGTTCACAGAACATAAGCCTTTACATCCAGGAATTCTTGTGAAAAAGCTCCACAAAAATGTCACCTGAACTACGAGGACATCATCACTGGAGATTTCTTCTACCGCCTTGTCCACTC
Source organism: Paedocypris carbunculus (assembly GCA_028128575.1). NCBI lineage: Eukaryota > Metazoa > Chordata > Actinopteri > Cypriniformes > Paedocypris > Paedocypris carbunculus. The sequence goes on along the minus strand of SOMO01000052.1, from coordinate 576,131 downwards.
GTCCATCCAGTTGGGAGGAGAGCTCAACCAGGACTCTACCCCTGTAGGCTGCCCCGTCCCCCTGCCGTTATTCACAAACATCATGCCCTCTTAGGTACATAGAATAAATTCTAACAATGTGAAACAATTATTTCCTTATTTTTGAAAAAAAAAAAAACACTTAGCAAACATAGAATGCAGAGTAACTTCCTATGCCATAAATAAAACAACATTTTATTAAACATTGTTTTCTAATACATAATAATAATAATATTTTTTTTTATTTTTTGTGTAAAATCTGTGTAAAAGGTTGGGCACCCGTTTCAGATCCAAGATCTCAGAGAGTAATTGATGCCCACAAAGCTGGAAGAGGCTACGATTGATAATTGATTGTTGTCAACTTGCAATTTCAAAGAAACAAATACTTAACCATTAAATCAAGCTGTTTCATGTCAACAGCTGTGATGTTTCAGACCTGTAAATTCAGCTAGAACATTCAAGAAGGTACTCGCCTTTCCCAAGTTCAGCTCTTCGTACGGATCAGAGAAGCTGGAGAATTCTCGTGGGCTGCCGTACAGATTGATGTAACATGGACCAAATGTGGGCAGGAAGCCCATCTCAGGCTGACCACCTTCTCCTGCAGAAGAACACACCAGTCTGTGAGATCACAACAAGGTCAGAGTCGGACGCCTCACTAGTATGAACAAGTTCTACGGTTTAAAAAAAAAAAAAAAAAAAAAAAAAAAAAAAGAGAGAGAGAGAGACAATCACAATAATTTCTGTTATACTGTCATTTCTGTCATTAAGTCATTATAACAATGCATAAGAACTACACAACACACTTTAAAGCACATCAGAGTGATATTATGCAGTGAGTTGAGGATTTCGTTTATTTATTTTATATTTTTGCATAATACGGCTCCTAACAGAGTGCTCCACCAACTCATCCGTGAAGAGAGGTGAACTCACACATATTTATTATTAGTTATACCAGAATTAGTTGTGTTTCCTGCTGCTCTGGAATTCAAAACAATGGTCCACAATTTTTTCCCATATTTCCATAATGTGATAATAGTTTTTTTTTTTTTCTTTTACAATATTTATGGTACACGTATAAAGTTTTAACATTTATATAAAAGTTTAATCTAAACATTTAGCAATAGATGTAGCAGCAACTAGCAATAGTTGAGTTAAAAATTATTTGTAATAGAAATAGGTAGGATTGTCCAAGGACTAAATAATCTTTACATATAGTGAAATAATAACACTAGCTCTGTAGACATGCTGTTTGCAAAGATGGCATTATTTGACTACTAAATTGTAGTCACCATGACTCAAAGCTTCAAATTCATGCAGAAAAAATGCATTGATTTAATGTCAATCAAAATCATGGACTAATGTAAATGTCATTACATTTATAGCTATTGTTCAGAATCGTTCGTCACAAGTCACAGCAAAGGGTTAGTGAAGTGTGAAGCAGAACAAGTATCTGTGGGTTAGTCGATCACTGTATTGCTCATGCAAACATTAAGAACGCTTTTCAACCTCTTGGTGCAGAAAATCCACATTCTAGATGATCCTCTAACACAAAGAAAAATAACAAGCATAACTCACACAAAAGTTAACATAGTTGTCACACAAATACATAAAGAATAAAATATAAATGTCACAGTGTAAACGCCACAAAAAGCTTAACACACAAAAATCCTTACCTTCCATTTCACCACCAGGGGACGCTATTTTGGTAAGGTCCAAAAACGTTGTGCCAATGGCATCATTCCTGGAAAGACGATCCCTGCGGGAAAAGATGAGCAAATTTGGCAATTCACACTGTTCTCTGAGCATTTTTCATTACATACATGTTATTCTAATTTCGACAAAAGAAGGAAATGTAAAAAAACTAAAGTCTGGCACCATTATTTTGTCTGCAACAATTAAAATGTTAACATTAGTGGTATTATTTTTTTTATTAGTCAAAAAAATAACTTTTTAAATAAAAAAAAAAATCTTTAAAGATTTATAAACAAAAATTAAAATTTCTCTTTTTGTTCTGTCTGAATAAGAACATTACATTTTTCATAAGAACATTAAAAATATGACATTCTTTAAAAATGTGCTGTACAGTTTAAGTGTTCCTAGTTATAGTTTCTCTTCTGGTTGCGTAGTATTAGTATTCAAAATAATAGTTCAAGTCATATTGAAAAGAAGCGTGTACAACTCTCAATATAATCTGAACCAGAGCACTGACCAGATATCAGTTTTGAACCAAACACTCACCAGTCAAATGCTGTCAGCTTGATTCTTTCACACACAGAGGGAAACTGAAAACCAGTAAAAGGTTGATCTGTGTGTTCAGAGAAACGTTTTGAACAGTGTGAAAGCACAAGCATAGTGACTCACCTTGACCTGTAGATTGAGCTGTTGGTTCCACTCTGGGTTTGCATTCTTCTCAACGATTCGTGTGCACAGCTGAAAGAGACGTGGAGATGAAATTCAGACCGAAAGATGAAGAGAGAATATAAAGCCAAAATGACAAAAACCAATGAGCCTGGACACTACACTAACCTTGTGTGATAGTGGTTTGTGTGTGTGTGTGTGTGTGCTTCAGTTATGTGGTTGTGAACCTTTTTTCCAGCAAACCAAGCCTCCAGGAACGGATCGACCAGATTCTTCTTGCTCTCGTGTCCTCCAAAAGCCTCTTTCAAAGACAGAGCGATGGAGTCGTCCACTACAAGACAACAACACATCAGTGTCCTTCAGGAACTCAAGGTGCTTCTCAGTGAATAAGCCACTTCAATATTGCACATGAGGTGAATGCATAAAAACTGGACCATTTTAGGTGTGTGAAGAATGAGAGCAATACTTTGAGGGAAGTCTTCGGCGCGGAACACCTTGAGCTTCAGCGTGACCAAGCGGAGACTGACTCCGGCTGGCAGCAGCAGGTTACTCTCCACATCATCTCCAGCACTGTCCTGCTCCTTCTTCTCCAGCTAACAAACACAACATTCATCCACAGATTAGCTGGAGTTTTCCTCGTCTAGAGGGACACAACACACTTTTTTGACCCACATAAGTTCAACATTATTGGATTTTATGCATTTTCTAGAATCTGAAACATGGTCTTTTCCACATTTCATTAAATGTAATTAACTTTCAGACCAAATTTCAGTCATATTTTTATATTACTATATTATGTTTTTAAAATGTTTTGAATATTATTACTGTTACAACCATCTAGGATAGTTGTACGAAACAAAACAGAATGAAAGATTTTTTTGAAGAACTATTATTTTTATAAGGAACTTATGAAACATTTATCTAATTTTATTTTTTGTAATATCAAGAGTGGTGCTTTGTAATTTGGCCGTTTGTGTGCTTTTAGTTAAAGTAATTAAAGCATTTCCATTAGTAATCAAATAGTATTCATCATTGATTTAATTGTACTGTTTTGATAGAGACATGAATTGATGTAGTGATGTTTCAATTCATTTTGTTGGCTGGTTTTAAATATTTAACATGGCCAACTTCATAGACCGATCATCCAGAAAAAACAAATGGACAATCTTTGAAACCCATACTACAGTGACTATGATTATACGTAGTGGCTTCCACATCGGAACACGTTATGCGATGTGTTCTGTGGGACAGAGTCAATCTTTTGATCAGAAAGTCAGAGAGGCCAGACTGAGATGGTTTGGACATGTGCAGAGGAGGGATAGTGAATATATTGGTAGAAGGATGTTGGAGATGGAGCTGCCAGGGAAGAGGGCAAGAGGACGACCAAGAAGGAGATATATGGATGTTGTAAGAGAGGACATGAGGTTGGCTGGGGTCAGGGTGGAAGATACTCATAATGAGGTGTAATGGCATGATTCTACCCTGATAAGGGACATGCCGAAAGAGAAGTAGTAGTAGTAGTAGTCAAAGAAGCACCAAGGCCAGATCATGTTCTGAAAACATCTTAATCGTCAGTTTCAAAGCGCCTGTATCTATAAATTTTACTCTGATCTTCATTTTGGCCTCATCACCCTTAACAACGTTCACATGGGTTGCTCTTCATACACATGTGCGTCTGGACACAAGGTGTGATGTACCGGCGGCTCGTCTCCTGCTCCCAGCACGATCATGCTGACTTTGAGATAACCCTTCGCTCCAGAGCTTGTGTCGTCAGGATCGCTGAGAAGAAGCCACTTCTTCATGATGCAGTGAGCTGGGAAGAACACAAACCGTCAGATTCGACGTCACAGAGCCCAGGGGTCAAGACCGTCACCTGCTTCGCCGTACACGTAGCTGATGTCAACCTACAAGGAACCAGAGTTAATTTCATGCCAGATCATGAATCTGACTTCCAGTAACAAACCTTGAACTCTCCCATTAGACAGTCGGCTCTGAAAGACGCCGCGTTATAAACCTGCGGCAGGACATGATGACCGTCACTGACCGTTCACTCTCTCAGGAACAGCAGAGAGCAGTAAGGTCTTACCCGAAAGCTGATCTGCTCATCAAACAGCTCGGACGGGAGCATGTTCAGGTTAAAAAAGAAGATCTGCAAACACACATTTACTTTAGACAAACAGCAGAGTTTAGTCAAGAAACATTTTACAGTTTACATTTGTTTCAGGTTATAATTACTTTAAGATGCAATTGATCGAAATGACAAATAATTGAAAATCAGAGTAAAAGCAGACAATCACATGCACACAAATAAATACACCGATGCATACACACGCACCCAAATACTCTCAACACATGGACATGCACACACACACGCACATGCGCACACACACAGGAAATACCTAAATAACTAATATTCTATCATGTCTGATGTTCTGATGATGCTACATTGTAAAACAATTTTGATGTGCAATCCTGATCCATGACACGGATGATCCAGATACACAAGACAATTAGAGAATGGGAATGAATGGGAGAAAGAAAAAGAAATCTGACTTTGAGTTAACATGCTCTCAGCACATACATGTACATCAGTGGTTGTAAAGAGATTCACCTCATCATAATAGGGGTTATTTCCTTTTCTGATGCGCGTGCGGTGTGTCTCTCCGCACACGTGAACCTTCACCACGGGCTTGATGTTGTTTCCAGTCAGCTGACGGCCCTCGATCACCCGCACACGGACCTTTAGGACTAAACTATGTCACTAGCAGTTCTGGGCCTTATGAACACCATTTGAAGTCAATTACTAACATTGTGATTATTAGTAAAGATGTATAGTAAGGAGGAACTCTGAGGTTCATGGGTTCCTTCTAGGTTCACCAAAACGTTCTTTATTCGTGTTCCTAGCGTGAAGATGAAATTGGCACCTGAAAGTCCTGAGGTTTGTTGGGCAGTTGAGTCTGCTTCCGGACCTTGAACGCTGGGACATTCTGGGCAGGTTCAAATCCTCTGATCCCGGAATCAATGACGTCTCCATCTTCAGCCACAACTGTGATATTTGACAATTAATCTTTCTACAATCGCATATAAATCGCAAATTGAACATTGTCCGTTTTACTTATATCCATTTTATTTTAGCAATTTCATTTGTTTAATTATTCTTGTTTATGTAATTACTACAATCAAAATACATGACATAGTATATTCAAATAATTTAAACAACATGAATACCAACCAGTGAAATGTGGTATGGTCCAGTACAAAAAGAACTAGTATTTATTTAGAACGAGACGATTACGTGTTTATGACATCTAGAAATAAGTAGTAAAGGAAAAATCACAGCTAAATTCCTTCTGAAAACAATAACTATCAACAATAACTGTCTGTTTTAGACAAAATTTGATTCAAAGTAAATCCAGAAAATTTAATAGACCAGTGTTCCCGCCTCCACTGTCGTCTGATTGGTCAGATGGGTTGGACAGAGCACTAGCGGGTGGCTCATAGCCAATCGTCATGCTTATGGACCCCTGAAAGACACAAGCAGTGCTGTCATTGTAATCATCATCATTATTGTTGTCATCTTGTGACACAAATATTGTGATTTTGAGACCATAGTAAAAAGAAATACTCTAAACATTGTTTAGAAACAACTAAATCATTGAGATCGACAGATACGGAGCAAAACTTGTGAACAAAAGGTTGCAGAATCGGATTCAGAGAAAAACTTACGTCTATCTTCTTGCCCGTGTCATCCACTAGCGAGAGGTTTTTCACAGGGAGAGTCTTCACTTGACCGCTGGCCAGATCTTTCAGAGAGACTTTAGCCAAACCAATCAACCTTAAGAAAAGAAAACATGTCATCAAGAATTACTTCAGAATCCTCTGATGTTTTTCCAAGAGAAGTCTGAAACACAGGCAGATCAGTAGTACCTGACGCATTCATCATTTTACGATAATGGCATTACACTAAAATGTTACATTTTCTAAAAGTGACTATAAAGACTTCATAGATCTCAATAAAAACAATAAAGCCGATAATATTATATCAAAAATTCTTGCTGTGCAGTTAATTTTGAGATTAAAGAAAAACCTCCTCCATGAGCAAATAACGCCACCCATTTACACACATCCCAAGGCTCCTAGAAATCAAAGCAGAGGAACAGTGTTGTTGAGCAAGAGAGCGGCCATGACAGATGAGTCTCTGCAGTTAATACTTCTGAAACGCAAACAGAACTCGCTCAAGTTGCCTCCATGTTTAACCACTAATTATGTTTGCACAATAAAAGTATTAGCCCAGATTATTATATTGATCAAAACCTACAGTATTTAGGTAAATGGCAAATATAGAGAAAACCTCAAGTAGTTTTCTGCACTTGATCATGTGACACTATTAGTGGGAACAATTCCATCAAGAGACCAGCACCAACTTGTTTCCTTTGTGCTTTGCTTTTTATCTCTGGCCCACTGTTGCTTTGACTTTCCTCAGTATATAATATATAGACATAGATATTCATATACTCCCCGTAAAAAAAAAAAAAAAAGACTTAAAAAGTATAGTTTTAAATACGTATTGTACTTTACTATAAAAATGTATAGATACACATATGTGGTTCAGTGATTCTGCTGTTCCGAAGTTTCTACATGAGTGTCATGATGCTCCTCATTACACCATCTAAAAAAACATGCTTGTGCTCAACCACGTGCAAACATGATTATTTACTTCCATTCAGTCAAGAATCGCTACAGTTCTCCTACAACACAGAGAAAGCCATAGAGAAAAATCACAAGCTTTGAATTGGACAGAACCACACCAAGATGACCTGACAAGATGATATAAGACAGAGGACTAGAGCTTCATTAACAAGTTCTGTCTGGATAAGAATGAGAAAAGATCATATAAAGATTTAATTTATCAAGTTTAAGGCAAACCGAAAACGGGAGAAACAAGGGAGAAAAAAAAAATATCAATCACAAAAACAAGTAAAAACAAAGTCCTCAGATACTTTACAAAAAATTATACAATACTGTAATGTACAAAATACTCAGATTGATGAGAGACGAGACAAGCTTAGACTCACAGAAGCAAGACAAAAAAGAAAAGAAAAAAAAAAAAAAAAGAAGAAAACGTGTTTTATGAAAATGAGACGATGCGTTTCACGACTGCGAGACAAAATGTAATTTACAACCGGAAAAGGAAAGTTGGACTAAGAAAAAGACATTTACAAATAAACCCAAAACTGTTCCTGAAACAAAAAGACAATTTAATTTACATCAATATCAAACATCAAGGTTTGATCCTGTTGCTCCCAGCTTTATGGGAATATCCTAATAAAATCAAACAAAGATGTTGATCCAAGAACAGGTTCTGCAGATCAGTCACAAAACATCAACACTGAGGTATCACGGCTTTCCTTGCCTCGTCTGAACAGAATTAAGATCCAGTCAGAATGATTTCAAGATCTAGTAAGGATTAGTTTGTCTTAGACACATTAACTTGTGTTTTTGCCAGTGAAGAGATACTGTAACTATGAGTGTTGTAACACTCTTTTAAAGGAAGATCAACTTTAAAAAGTAGTATCACTTTAGTCCATCCCTGATTTTGTAAATAAGCGGATGGATTTGATGGAGTAATGTTCAAAGCTTTAAACATAAATGATAACTAATGCTTATAGTTACATGCAGCGGTGCAGAAATCATAATTTTTTTTCATTTGTTGTCCATATTACACAAATTTATTAGAAAACAAAATATTAGAAAACAAAATTTACACTGTACATGATAATATAATTTCAGAATATCTAACCAATTATTTGTATACAGTAAAAAATTATGATAAGCATATTCAATAGACATTAATACTACAATATGCCTCTTAAAATGTCCTTAGATTTAAAAAAAAATGTCCTTAGATTTAAAGATTTTTAAAAATATTCATCATGATGAAGAGTAATTTGCATGAATGTAAATATCAGCAAAAGATCCTAACTATCTAGATTACATGGATTTTCATCTTGAACCCTGGGCGTGTTTCTTCTTTTTTCAAATGTTAAACTCAAACACTAACGGCGTTTCCTTCTCATTGCGGTTGGAGATCTCACCGTGTGTTTGGTCAGGGAGGGAAGAACCTCAAGACTGTTTGTCTACCTACTCTTCGTGTTCCACACAAAAGTCCGTGAATGTGAGAAACTCACTTGTCCTTGCCGAGAGTCTCGTAGTCTTTTACGATCACGTCGATGTAGGACGATGAATCCAGAGCCGTTCCTTTCAAATCAAACTCCAGCGTCTGCACGTGAAGAACACACAGAGAAGCTTCTCAGACGCGAGAAGATTTAAAACCGCATCTAGAGATTTACACACAATCACACCTCATTCCACACCGGATTGACTTCATTACTGATGTGCTTGGTCTTCTTCCTCTCATCTGAAGTGAAAGGAAATCAAGCAGGTGATCGACAGGAGGTTAATCCGTTAGAGCTGATTGGAAGGTGGACTTACCTTTAAACACTACTGTAACAACCGGGTCTGGACTGCCCAGTTTCTTCTTCGGCAACGCCGCCGCTGACTCGACTGAAACACGCAACATGACCGACGACCATCAGCACGTTATCATCGCCAGGAGAAGATCCTGTAATGTTCTGGTAATCTGGACAAGATCCGAAGAAGTTCCCTAGAATCTGTAGAGGATCCGAAGAAGGTCTGCAGAGGATCGATTGAGTATGGAGATGATTTAGAAAATCCGTTGGCGTGTTCCTTTTGAGGAGAAGGTTTGTGAAGGGTGTGGACACACACGTTACCTGTTCCGTTGCTCGCACCAGCCGCAGCCGGAGCGATGCTCACGTGTCTGATGTTCCTTTACTAAATATAAAATAGTTTAAACTACCGGAATTGTAAAACAAAACTCGAACGCCATCTAGCGGAAAGAGACGGATTTCTCGATTATTCTACTCAAACGCGAAGAAAAAACAAACGTTTGAAAAAAGACGGGATTTTCTGATTTCATCTGAAGCTCAATGCACATGGCCTTGAAACATTTTTACGCTGAGCAACCTGTTGTTGTTGTTCATGCTTTTCCTGCGTGTTTTCCCTGTGAATGGAACTAATTTGCATCGGTTTTGACTAATTACTATGGGCATCCGTATACTGTATTTTTTAGACACGTGCTTGGGAAGCTTGACTCTTCTCTGTTTAATGGTTNNNNTATTTTTTTTATGGTTACTTCATTTGGTTGTTGTCATTTTTGTGATTTTTTTTTTTTTTTTTTATCAATTCGTGTGTTTATATTTACTCGTGTTTGGCTATTAGATTACTGTTATTAATACCGTTGTTGTTTAATATTGCGGATTATTAGTATGATTATTGTTTATTCACTTCCGTGTTTGTAGTTTGGGTGTTGGGCGGTTTTCGAGGCAGTTCCTCGTCAGTCTGGGAGAAGAACGGAAGAGGTGAAACTCCTGTAAGTTTCTCTGACGTTTTAAAAACGTGTTCGAAAGACTTTTAGAATAAAAATGGATTTAGTGCAAAGTTGTGACACGCAACACGCCTCTTTGCCGCAGCTGGGCAGGAAATATAACAGAGCGCAGTAAATGATCATTTTTGCTGGTCGTTTACTGGAAACATTTTCGTCTTTTCCAGGACTGTTTTCTCTACCGACCCCGGGACCGTGACCAGCATGAACCCGGTTCGACCGCCAGCGATCCCGCAGACGTCACCCTTCAGAGGGATGAGCAGCAGCCCGAACCAGCACCACGTAAGAAGAACGCGCTTCCAGAGCTTTCGCTTCCTCTTCAGTTATGAGTTTACGCGCAACAAGTAATCACCGTTTAAAAGCACGGTCGATTTCCCTTAGTTCAGACAACAGTTGTGTCACGGAAGTAAACACACAAACACGGTTTCCTCCAGTTTTCGTGACTTTAAGCGCGACGGTGAGGCCCGTACAGGCAGAACAAACAGTTACTTCCGCGTTGAGACGCCCGCATGCTCTCCTCCAATGACCCCGCGTGCTTTACGTAAATAACATCACTGTAAGAAAGTTCTTGTTTCGATCGACATTAACCAGCTAGTTAGTTTGACCCTAAATTAACAGAAGAGTTGGTTAATTTAAAATAGATGTCAGATCTTAAAGTAAGACAGTGAGCAGACTATCTCTTTAGAATAATCATCAGTTTGGGGTCTTTATTATTTCTTGCAATTATTTGTTTAAACTTTGTTTTTGTTTTATTAATTTTTTTCAAAACACAGAAATTGTTAAATCCTGGAGGCATTATTTTACTACTTTTAACTGTGCATAAGGAGTCTGAGATTCAGTGACCTTCATAAAAATTAGTTTTTTGCAAAATTCAAAGCTTGAGATTCTGATGACTGCAAAAGTCTAAAAATGTAAATACCATTATAATTACAAAATGTATTTAAGTACACGTAAAAAGCATGTACATTTATTTTAATGCTGTATTTCTTTTGCATCATTTTCAGAAGTTATTCTTTTTTTGTCAAAAATAGTTTGTCAATTTTTTTGTTCCGTAAGCTGAACCTTATGATTTGAATTGAAATCAATAAATGAAATATAATGTTGTACTTATTTGAAACACCGTACTTGTTGAAACACTGGCGTTTCTTCCAAAAATAGAATTTGTTTATTATTTATTAATCTAATAATATGTAAATATTTTAGATATTTGTAGGAGGAGTCAGACTGTGGTTGTGTTGTTGTTGTTGTTCCCTAGTTACACTCTTGATGAAACGCTTTGTTCTACCAATAACCATGAACGTAAGATATGAACAGAACTTTATATTGTATCATATTCTGGATGTTGTGGATGTGTATATTGTATCGTATATTGTATCATATATGTTTCATATATGAAGTATGTGTGACAGATGTTGGTGACAGAAATTAACAATCACTGATCGAAGTGAAGGTCAAGAGTCAAAAGAATAAGTGCACCAATTACAATCACAGCGCACTCTTCTGCACTTGTGATTGGTTAATATAATTACATAAACTGTAAATTTTTTCGCAGTACTTCAGAACATCATGTTGGGCTACTGGAAAGCTGACACAATCAAAATGTTTAAACCCGCAGCGTTCAGGTTTTCCTCCAGGCCGAGGTCTTCCCATGGTGGGCATGAGTTCTATAGGCCCATCCATGTCTGGCCCTTCTTACAGTGGATCCATGCCAATGCGGCCCGGGATGCCTCCAGCCCCAATGGACCCGATTCGGAAACGTCTCCTCCAGCAGCAGCAGCAGCCTGGGGGTCTTATGAGCTCCCGGAGGGGGTTAGTGTCTTTATTAACTGTCCATTTCTGAATCTCTGATTTAAACTCTGAATACAAACATTGTAACATCTTAAACTCGGCCTGATTCTCACTGTCCTGTTATTCACAAGTTCAATGTATTTATGAAACAATTATCTTTTAATTTTTTTCTAATATTTATATTTATTAGAGTGCTATATAATGATATACAGTACATTATTAGAGTGCTCGGGATATACAGTACTGTGAAAATAGGCATTAAATGCTGCTCTTTATAACCAGGGTGAAGCGGCGCAAGATGGCAGACAAAGTGCTGCCCCAGCGGGTGAGTCAGAGCAGAACGTTATAGATCTTTTGCATCATGCTGAACGGCTGACATCTATGATGTTCTGCTTGATGTTCTTCAGATCAGAGATCTAGTGCCTGAGTCTCAGGCTTACATGGACCTTCTGGCTTTTGAGAGAAAGCTGGACCAGACTATTGCTCGCAAACGCATGGAGATACAAGAGGCCATCAAAAAGCCAATCACGGTATGTGTTCAGATGTAGTCCCGTGTTCGGGTCTGTGTTTTGTTGTTTTCGCGTTTGGCTTGTAGTGGCCCTGGAACTCTGCGCGACACCTGCCGTCATCCCATTGGCTCATCCTGGATAGGGCCGGCCCATAAAAGACGGAACAACTGTCGCGGAGCTCATCCTGTGTGTAACCCTGTTCGGTTAAGAGCTCCAGGTTACTCACTCCTGTGTTCTTCTGTGTTACTGTGACAGAAATTCCAGACCTTCAATGCAAGAAAAGAGTTATGTGTCTCGCCCTTTTTATTTCTGTAAACCACCCGTTTGACTTTGTTTCTGGTAAGGGAGTTAGGTTCATTATTTGGTATTTTTTTTGTTGCGAGTCGTTGCAGGTTATTTAGTTACATTTATTTTCCAGTGTGTTTTGTTAGTTTTTTTGCCAATTGGACACTTCTTTCATTTATGCTCACTTAAAAATTAACCACTTATTTATTACAAGAGCGGTTTTGTCTTGTCCCAGTCACATTTTCGGTTAACCATTTTGCAACGAAACATGATAGTTGTTTTGCCCCTCCAAGAGAGTCCAAAGCTTAAAGTGGACGTCGTTTTGACGAACTCTAGTCTTCGCATCCTCCTCTCTTATAGCAACGTCGCTCCTATTTGTGCAGTTTTGGGTTAGGGTGGGTGTACTTACCTTGTGGGAAATCTAGAAAAGTAAAACCGTTACTGTACATCCCATTTTTATTGTTTTGTTTTTTTAACTAAAATCCAAAGTTTAACTAGTTAAACATGAGCCTACTGTTTATATCATAGTGTTTCCCGCAAAACCAAAAGTTAGTTGGACTCGTAGTGGCCTGTTCAAGCCTGTTTGTTGTATGTCTTCATCTGACATGTTCTACTGTTGCAGCAAAAGCGAAAGCTGAGGATCTACATTTCCAATACCTACACTCCTGGAAAACCAGAGGGAGAAGAGGCTGAAAGAGTCTCCTCGTGGGAGCTGCGAGTGGAGGGGAAACTCCTGGAGGACGTGAGTGGGGCGGCTTCATCCTGTCACCGACCTGAGAAGATCTTTCCTGTTGCTGAGACTCAAGTATTCCACTGGCCTCGTTGTCCTTTATATAAAATTTCTATTGTTCTATTAAAAAACAATGTTCAAGACAGAAATATTCGTTTAGAAAGGTAAAATTAAATAGTTTGATTCGTTTAGAAAGGTAAAATCAAATAGTTTGATCTGTTTAATAAATCTGTTTTGTTAAGTAGTTTTTTTGCTTTCAGACTTTCACAGCAATTCTTTTCTNATTGTTCTATTAAAAAACAATGTTCAAGACAGAAATATTCGTTTAGAAAGGTAAAATTAAATAGTTTGATTCGTTTAGAAAGGTAAAATCAAATAGTTTGATCTGTTTAATAAATCTGTTTTGTTAAGTAGTTTTTTTGCTTTCAGACTTTCACAGCAATTCATTTCTGCTGGGGGGAGGAGAATCAAACTGCTAAAATGTTTTAAATCAATGTGCAAAAGCCTTTAAAATCCTTAAAATGGCTGTATTTTATAAATGAGTGAATGTGTATGTGACATAATTTTCTTCCGACTTTTTTTAGCCAGGGAAACAAAAGAGGAAGTTCTCATCGTTCTTCAAGAGTCTGGTGATTGAACTGGATAAGGAACTGTACGGTCCAGACAATCATCTGGTGGAGGTACCACACGTTTTAACCTTCAAAGCTCTGGATATATAACAAGCAGCACACAAGAAATGACATGTTAATTGGCTGTAATTGTTTTATTCTTATTGTTTGTCTTTTTTAACAAACCAATAGTGATTTCAGATGTCGAGCTAAATTTGTATTAGCAATTGTTAAACTATGAAAACACTACAAAACTAAAACTAGATCTACCATACAGACTGTGAGTCATATTACAAATGCTAATAACATTTTACAAGCATCAGCTACCTTGCAGTGAACTTTTCTAAGGTAACGTTATATTTAATGTAACATGGTAGTAATAAATGCAAATTGAAATAAAATCTAGTGCTCAAATAAAACCATTGGAAGAAAGAATGTGTCTTCATAATCAACGTGAGGGATCTCTCTTTTAATGTTGTGATATTGCCCACCCCTGATAAACTTGCATGCAACACACGCACAGAGCATGTTATATTGAATATTTTCATATAAATGAGCGTGACCGCACAGCGCACACCAACATTTCTTTTCTATAGTCCAATGTTGGACAAAATGCAACCCTTGCCTCACTGACACTCATCAGAGACAAACAATATCAGCATACTTCAGTTTCTTTTTGGTTTCTGTGATCACAGTGGCACAGAATGCCGACAAACCAGGAGACGGATGGATTTCAGGTGAAGAGACCCGGGGATGTGAACGTCAAATGCACGCTGCTGCTTATGCTGGACCATCAGGTATCTCACGCAACATTAGCTTTATTATAAATGCACAAAATATCTTTTTTGAAACCATAAGACGCACCACATTATGAGGCGCACCATCATTAAACATTAATGTTTTGTATTGTTAATTGTTAATCTTATTTTACATAAAAAATCAATTTTGGGGGGAATATAAGGCGCACAGTCAAATGTTTAAGTATTTTGTCAAATTTTTAAATGCTCCTTTTACTCTGGAAAATACTGTAAAATGTTTCAAGACGCTGCTTCTTCTACACAGCCCCCGCAGTATAAACTGGACCCACGACTGGCTCGTCTTCTGGGCGTCCACACTCAGACCAGAGCCAGCATCATGCAGGCCTTGTGGCTCTACATCAAAAACAACAAGCTGCAGGACTGCCATGAGAAAGAATACATCATCTGCAACCGTTACTTCAGACAGGTGAGGGCGTGATTCAGTCTTTACGATGAACGGTCTGTCTAATTTTAAACCATTGGCCGGGTCACTCCACAGATCTTTGGATGTTCTAGGATGAGATTTTCCGAGATTCCGATGAAGCTGGCCAGTCTTCTTCAGCACCCTGACCCCATTGTCATCAACCACCTCATCAGGTGTGTGCAGAGCTGATTTTTCACAATCTGGCCTATCTCCTTTCAATCTGGCCATTCTCCTGAATGTCCTTTGTTATGGCATTTGAAAGACTTGTTTTAAAATCTATTGAGGTCTTTTTCTTAAACTTTTGTCCTGACGAAGGTTGCTCAGAGGAACAGTGTATTTGATCTTCATCCAAAATGTTTTTGTCCTTTGTCATCCTTTTAACCTTTTATTATTTATTTTTAAAATAAAATGTATAAAAATTGTTCTTATAGCCCAATATGT
>SOMO01000052.1:547468-560460 GCA_028128575.1 Paedocypris carbunculus | reverse complement strand
CTCTTTTGTCTCTCTTTCTTTCTTTCACTCTTTTTTTCCTTTCTCATTCTCTCATTCATTTCCTTTAGTGTATTTAAACGTAACTTTTATTGTGAGGTTAAAAATGCTGTGTGTGAATGATTGTGTAAAGCTGACATTACTGTAATTCTTCATAAGATCCACGAGACCATTGAATCCATCAACCAGCTGAAGACCCAGAGAGATTTCATGCTCAGCTTCAGCACTACCCCGCAGGAGTTCATCAAGGACTGGCTGAAGTCCCAAAGTCGAGACCTGAAGGTGGAGGTCACGCTGCTGTGTCTGTCATTCATGATGAGGAACTCGGGCTGATCTCTCCCAATATCTGTAGTTGATGACGGACACCATGGGGAATCCAGAGGAAGAGAGAAGAACCGAGTTCTATCACTCTCCATGTATCACTGAAGCTGTTGGCCGATACATATTTTCAAAGGTAACCAATTTCAGGACACAGGTTTTTAAGGTGTGATTTAAATTGGAAATGTTTTGATTGGTCTCGTTTTCTCAAGTAAAGGCAAGATTTTCAAGTACTGTCTGTTCATAGTTTGTTAGCGTCTCATCATTTGATGCATTGACTTTTTATTCTGATGAAGATTGTTTTATAAGCTGCCATTTTTATGCCACTTTCATGAAATGTTTTGCAGTCATATACTGTACTGTAGTCATATACTACAATTATTACACATTCTTTTCCTTCTATACCTAAAAAGGATAAAGTGTAATTTCTATCACTTTTATTTTTGGGTCCATTTTGATGAAAGTCCAATGTTCCCCACAGGTCCAGCAGAGGAGACAGGAACTGGAACAGGTTCTGGGAATCCGACTCGCCTGAAGAGACCCTGTTCAAACACAAGTGAAATGGTGTTTAATTCTCCTTATTTGCAGGAGTGTTTCAAGATTCTGAGCATGATTTTTCAAAACAAGCCATTCTGCTTTTTCTTTATACTGCAGATTTATCTTCCTCTAAGTGCTTTAGTTCTGTGATGCTGAAAGATCCTCCTTCCTGTTACATTTCAGTCGATCATTAATCCCTAAGGTGTCTAAAAAAATATGCACGTATTCGATGAAAATACAAGCAAATGTCTCAGGAACATGTGATGCTCTGTCTAAGAGCTGTGGTAAAATCATCATTTTCAGGTTGCTCAGACACACACACACACACACACACACACAAATTGGTTATCGGGTTTACCAGCTGCATTTACATAACGTAACAGTGCTAATTATATGTTCGAGCCTTACTGTCCTGGTTTTTACAGCACAAATGAATGCACAAGCCTGTACATAGAAGATACTCTACGGGTGTTGACAAGAAGATGTGTGGTTTCCCCATCAAATGTTCAGGTTTTCAAAAGCCATGATGATTCTGCCTGGTTAGTTTTCTAGAGCTCTCTATGTTCATGATGTGTATTAATAAATTGTAGTCTGGTCTTCTCTTTAGACTTGATGAAGGAACTTGTGGACCCCAGTTAAACATGTTTACAGCAAAAATAAAGCCATGTTTTACAGCTAAACTCACTTATTTTTGAAAGCTGTAAGAAATTGCATTTTAGTTGAATGTAATTTGCGTCAAACAGGATTCCTCTGTATTATTACTGATGCAGATTGTTTTTTAAAGACCATGTCTTGGTGAGTTCAACNCCTATGCTAATACAGTGGACACGTCTTACAACATTACGGTATATTATAGTTTAGCAATGATCACGTTTAAAGATTGTTTTTCCCACTGCACATGAGGATGCTTTATTGCACACCGCGTTAAGTTAAGCATTTGTCTTCTTGTATTCATTGGCTGATACGAATTTGAACTTTTTCTATTAATATTTTATATTTTAAATTAGGGTTAGTTTATGGTTAATTGCGTTACAGCCAGATGGTGGCGGTAGAGTTGAAGCGTGTTCATCGACAGGATATGACGTCATAGTGCATCGCAGCCAGGGGAAGTTGATGTTTTCAAAATGGCGCTAGACGGGATCGATCAAGTAAGTGTGGTTAATCTATTTCTTGCATTGTAATCTAGGATTCTAATGCATGAGGGTCTTTCATTTTGTGAGAGTAACACGAGGAACAATTGTCTTTGTAATGAATGTGGAAAAGGGCAACGTTAAAACTCTTGTTTACGCCGAACGAAAGAGAGTTTGCTGTCTCATTGTGCCACAATCTGAGTGATGATGATTTATGTCTGACAATTAAATCCATTTTGGGCAATGTTTTTGTACAAATATAAGTGTTGGCGGTTCGAAACTAATAGTTTTTGAAAACAATTTTTTACTTGTTCGTGAGCATGGCATGTTACCGAAAACGTTAAATTGGGGCAAATCCAGAATAAATCATTAAACCCGAACAAATCTAGACAAATAGGAACGTACTTAATCATTTGCTGCAGTTTTAAAGTCCTGTTAAATCGCTAAATCCCACGATTCTCTGACAGACAGTGTAAAATGTGATGCAAGGTAAACAGCGGTACAGTTTTACGTCATAATACAATACAAATTGTCAATAATCGTTTTCTGGAAATTGAAATCGTATAGAAAACACACGTTTGTCTTTTTTGGTTTTATTTATTTTTCAGCATCAATACTAATAACATCAAATTTATGAATCCTTAACGAAAGGTCCTGGTGTTACACGGTGAACTATTTTATGCTGTTGCTCAGTTTTATCAGAGTTTGTTTTTGGATTCTGCGTGCAGATGGAGGTTGAGGACAGTAAAGGAGGCTCCGGTCTCCGTCAGTACTACCTGTCCAAAATCGAGGAGCTTCAGGTACAAGTCGCTCTCTGTTTTAGCTTTGAGCTGTGTGGCGCTGTCTAAACACGCTTTCTTTATCAGTTGACAGTGAATGAGAAGAGCCAGAATCTCAGGCGTCTGCAGGCTCAAAGGAACGAGTTAAATGCCAAAGGTAAAGTGGTCCTGTCCTCGCTGGTTTCAGTGTGTTAAGAGCCGTGTGTTTCCTCAGTGCGGCTTTTGCGTGAGGAGCTTCAGTTGCTGCAGGAACAGGGCTCTTATGTGGGAGAGGTGGTGAGAGCCATGGACAAGAAGAAAGTGCTTGTCAAGGTCTGTGTTCTGTTTCAGCGTTCAGAACTCCAGCGTTTGATGGAATGTAACACGTGTGGTGGTGTTTTTGTAGGTGCACCCGGAAGGAAAGTTTGTGGTCGATGTGGACAAGAACATTGATATAAATGACGTAAGAGTTTTTATTTGATGCTCATCTTGGGTATTGGAATTTGTGTTTTGATAGTTTGTAACATCTGTTTTGTGCCATCTCCAGGAAAACATCTGTACTCTAGGCCCTTATAAATACTGTTTTTATAAATATGTACTAATAAAGGCTGAGCTTACAACAGACAGACTTCAAAAACCATGTGGTGATGCAAATTAAAAGCTCTACATGATGTTGAGCTTTCTGTTTTGTTACCAATTGATTATTTCTGGCAAACAACTTTGTTTCAATATTAGGTTTTGTTTACAGCTTAAAAATCAGCAACTCAAAAGCAAAGACAAAAGAACCTCCTGTTTTGTCCAGAACAAATCAAGCAAACTGTTTGGATTTTTTGTAAAAAAAAAAAAAAATGATTAAAAAAAGTGACTGTAAAAGAATAACTTAATATAAGAATATGTTCACATTAATCTGTGAGTATTGCAGCATTTAATTTTGGACCTGTTATTAAATCTTCATATGTCTGATCTCTTTTAGGTTACTCCCAATTGCCGTGTAGCTTTGCGCAATGACAGTTACACACTTCACAAAATTCTGCCGAACAAAGTGGACCCACTTGTCTCCCTGATGATGGTTGAGAAAGTGCCGGATTCAACATACGAGATGATTGGAGGCCTGGACAAACAGATCAAAGAGATCAAGGAAGTGATTGAACTTCCTGTCAAGCATCCTGAACTGTTTGAAGCTCTGGGAATCGCTCAACCTAAGGTGGGAGATGGGACTGGTTTGTTAACCATAGGTCTGTTAGTACCGGTCTGTTCAAAACCTCATAAATCGTTCAAAACATTTTAAAAACACAAGTTTGAAAACATACATTTTGAGAAAAATTGAGAAAAGCAAGGTAAGTGCTTAGTGATGCTTGATTCAGGGTGGCATGTTAGGGGCGGGGTTTTGTGCAGCAGAACCGCCTTCTGCACTGTTTAATTTGTTCACTGGTACTTTTGTTTTTAATGATGTGTCTGTCTTCAGGGTGTTCTGCTGTATGGACCTCCTGGTACAGGAAAGACCCTGTTAGCTAGAGCAGTGGCCCACCACACTGACTGCACCTTCATCAGGGTGTCTGGATCAGAACTGGTGCAGAAGTTCATTGGAGAAGGTCTGTAGTCCTTGCTGTCTTTAGAGTTATTGGAGAACACTGATTCTAGCTGACTGTTGGACTGTGATGACTTCAGGCGCACGTATGGTGCGTGAGCTGTTCGTCATGGCGAGGGAACATGCTCCCTCTATCATTTTCATGGATGAGATTGATTCTATTGGCTCGTCTCGGCTGGAGGGAGGATCCGGCGGTGATAGTGAGGTGCAGAGAACTATGCTGGAGCTTCTCAACCAGCTGGATGGATTCGAGGCTACCAAAAACATCAAGGTGAGAAGAGGTGTCACTCACAAAGTCACACCTCAAATAAATAATTTGTTGTGCAGCATAAATCTAATGCAACCAGAAACAGATACATTTTTCGATCTTTTGATTTCGCTTTTTTTTCGTTTAATGTTGGAATCTTCATTCAAAAGAAATATTCCCTAAAACATTGCTGTTGCTATTTATTTAAATGTCTATGCACCTCTACTAGGGCTAGAACCCACAGCCTCTAGGGTTGCGAACACCAGCCCCACAGCTTGAGGATCAGGAAGGTCATTGACTAAAAACTCAAATAAAAGAACCAGCGCAATGTTCGATTACAGCGTTTTATTATTTGAACATACAAGTCAATTTGGTGATTGGCTGTGTAAAATATGATGAAAAAAAATGCTACAAAAAAGTTATTTAGCGAGACTCTTCTATTATTCAAAAATAGTATGTGCAGACTACACAAGACGTGAAGAAGCATTTAAAAAGATGTTACTTGGTTGAGTGATTCAGAATTGTAAAAGATCTGTTCAGAGCTTGAGACCCGCTGCAATGGCTGGAGCGCTAACAGATTCACCATTAACTGCGCACGTTTCCCTGCACACTGAATCTTCACCATTAGCAGACATCTTTGTAGTTTTTCCCACATATTTGAGCGTGACTATACTGCTGTTTAGTGAGCAGTGATGTCACCGTAACTCTTTCATCTCTGGCTGTTCCAGGTCATCATGGCAACAAATCGCATTGACATCCTCGACTCGGCTCTTCTGCGGCCAGGCCGCATCGACAGGAAGATTGAGTTTCCTCCTCCCAACGAAGAGGTCAGAGTCACTAACTGTCAGACATTCACAATCATCGATAAAATGCACTTACTTTAACTGAATCCGCAAAGTTGTTCTACTCCATACTCTACATATTAAGTGTGTGTTTTTGTTCATACAGGCCCGTTTGGACATTTTGAAGATTCACTCACGTAAAATGAATCTGACACGAGGCATTAACCTGCGAAAGATCGCTGAGCTCATGCCCGGAGCGTCTGGTGCTGAGGTCAAGGTGAGCAAAAAGATCTAGAGCGCTGTGGAGAAGCACATCTAGTGTTCTGATGGAGACTGATGCTCTGTTATGCAACACTGATTTAATATTGTCAAAATAAGAGTCCCCACCAGTAGTCAAAACAAAACAAGAGTTTGACAGCTCCTGAGCATCTGATTTTAAAGTTGATGATGACAATACGTTAATATTTGTTGTTTTCATTGTGAGTGTGATAAAAGTGAAACATGACTTTTCTTTATAACCATGGATGATTACTCGGCTGTAGAACCAGGCAGAGTGGGATTCAAACCTGCAACTTCTTAGACACAAGTCTAATTCCCTTTGACTATTATTCCAAAACATTGTGATGGCCAGAGAGAAATTTTTTTTTCAACGCACTTGATTCTGAATTGTCTGTTGTTTAGGGCGTGTGCACCGAGGCTGGGATGTACGCGCTGAGAGAGAGGAGGGTCCACGTCACGCAGGAAGACTTTGAGATGGCCGTCGCAAAGGTACACAGGCCTTTCTTCACACTTTTATTATTGTTATCTTTCATGTCTAGTTTCTGCTGTGTCGCTCATGCACGACGTGCTGTTTTCACAGGTCATGCAGAAAGACAGCGAGAAGAATATGTCCATCAAGAAACTCTGGAAATAGAGTGCCAGTTCTTTTTGTCTTTGGTTTGTCATCAATATGTAATAAAAATTTCTTGGTTCTCACTCTGAATCGTTTTTTTTTTTCACTCCTATATAATGTTTTAACCAGGAGGGAGGCTCAGGGCTATCAGTGAGAGATTGTGGTGGGACATGTTATGCATCTTATTAATTCTGTGACTTTTTTTTTAGTTCCAGCCTTTATTAATGATCAGTGTAAAAGCGGGCAACTCATTGAATTTTGAAGTCAAACCTTCAAGGTTTGCATAATCATTTTTAATTATTATAAGGAATAAAAATAATGTAATGGTGAATTTAAATACAAAGTCTTAAATAAAAGCAGCTCTGCAGTTAAAGTGCAAAGTTAATTGTACCTACCACACTAATAAAGGTTTGTTCATATTTAGTTGAAGCCCACTTCTCAATAAACAATAACAGTGTTGTGTTAAGTAATTTTAATTCCTTCTTGAATTGTTTAACTCAGAGCTCAAGATGTGATGAAAACTCAATACGTCCCTCAAATGATTAAAATTAAAAAACATTTTTTGAAGATTCCAGAACAATTCGATGCCTCTTATGCAAACATTACATGAAAATGGGAGGGAGTAAAGATAAGAAGAGATAAAACAGAGAGACTGAGTGAGAGAGTAAAGAACGTGAGAGGGAAAAGAAGAGTAAAAAACAAAGTGAGACAGAATTGGAAACAGACGGGAAATGACAGAAAGAGTGAACCACTGACGAGAGAGACAGGGTGAGTAAGAGAGAGTGGAAAAAGTTGGTAAAGAGTGAGACAGGGTGAGATCACTCCAGATTTCAGAGTTATTTTTTATTTCTTTGCTCTGAAACATGTAAAATCGACAAATTTCTTTTACAGGTTTGCTGTTTGGTTTTATGGTTGCGGTCAGCGTGCAGGATAAAGGCGCGAGGCGGGCTGTGTTTTATAAGTCAGCTGTGTCAGTGTGTGTGTGTTCAGCTCAAAGTCCTGTTGAGAAAGTCAGGCAGAAGTCAAGTCACCAGCCTGAGAGAGTCCCGGCTTCAGACTGTGAGTATCTCACGCTGAATAATCCAAGTCTTCATCACTGCTTTACATTCTACAGCAGCTCGTTATGTATTTGATGGTTTTATGAAACCAAATTGGAAGCACTTGTGTCTCAGCTTTCCATCTGACAAAATCACACACACACAGCGTAAGCTCTACCGAATCCTATAGCTGCTTACTGTATGTCTTTCTCTACCTTTCTGTCTGTAACTGTCTGTATGCTGGTTCCATATGTATATGACTTTAGTCTGTCAGGTTTGTCTGTCATATGTAAAGGACTTTTGTCTGCCGGTTTTGTGTTTGGTCGCTCTTTGTCTGTTCTTCCTTCACTTTATTGCATTTTCTATTCTCTTACCTTAGATGAAAGTTATATTAAATCTCTAATTTGATATTTGTTTATTTATCCATAAGTTATTTTCTTTTATTAATAAAAATGTATACTGTTGTATTAGTATGTAGTTATCGTATTACAGTATCAGGTCAGTGTCTGAGGCTTGTTCTTGTCTGTCTTGCTGATTTGGTTTGTTTTTCTCTTTTCAGGCGACACTAAATGGCTGATTTGACCTATTATTATCTGAAGTAAGAATTTATCGCATTCAACAATAATGGCCTGACCGAGTGTCAGTGACGACTGTGTGTGTGTGTGTGTATTTGCGCAGGACGGTTCTGTCTCCTCTCCTGGCTCTAGCTGTGTGTTTGTGTGTGCTGAAGTTCTGCTGCCGAATCTGCAGGAATCAAACACACGCACACACTGATCTGGAATTGTCGCACAGCGATCACGTCTACGTCATTCCCATTCCCGTCAACGACACACAAGAAAGACGGGACCTTGAGGGTCCTGACTGCAGACCACCGCCATATGAGCTAGTGTCCCCCCTGCCAGCATATGAGGAGGTGCTAGATCTGTCTGTCTGTCTGTCCAATTTCATGTCCATCCATATGTATTATTTGCTGTCTCTACAGTTGTTTTTTAACTAGGTGTTACACGCAGAAAATTTGAAGTTTTGTGTGTGTGTGTGTGTGTGTGTGTTTGCTTTCAGTCCTGCTTCAAGTCTCGATTCCATGATGATCAAGTGTTTGCAGACTCACAGTTGGATTCTCCTCCACCTCCTTACACACCTTCTCCAGCTCAGCACTTCTACAGTCCACCAGCAGAACCATAAGCTCCAGATCACACACTGTACTCACTACTGCACCGGAGGAATGTTTAGGAATTTTGGAACTGCACTAGTCTTCTGAATTATTTAGCTGAATTGTACATGAGTGTTTAGTTTAAAAGGAATGCAAAAGTATATTTTTCCATTTGAATAAACTGTTAAACCATCATTATTTTCATTATTCACATCTAATCTTAACTAAGACTTTCTCAGTTCCACAAATACAAAATTAGTGCAAAATGCAAAGAAGCTTTGTTTTCGTTTTAACAATAAGTTAATGCTACTCTAGTAATATGGTGGTTCTACACACAGCACATTATACTCCAGGGTGGGTGCGCAAAGGCACACACACACACACTGACTAGAGAGAACTGTGTAAAATGGACAATCACTGGTGCAGAAACTGCAAAATGTGCAAAAGAGGCAAAACATTGAAATTATAGAGCAATATACAGCAAACTAAATTATTTGAAAAACAGCTTACAACAATATTAAGGTGTCTATTTTGTGGCATGACTTATTAGCATTATAATTTATCTTATATTATACATTTGTAATTATTCAGTGTGTCATTGCTGCTTATTTTCAATCAACGATCTGATGATTGAACAATAATCATGTACTTTGGAAATGAACATGACAACGTAGATGTTTTTTGCGAATTAATTTAGGCCTCACTAATGAATCTGAGTTCAAAGGATATTTGTGTTACAAAAACACATTGGTGAGAACTTCAACATTTTGAAAAATGTAGTCTGTGTTCACATTTTTGTAGGAATTAAGTTTCCAAAAAAACTGTGAAAAAAATATATATGATATGCAGACTTTGCAGTACACAGGTCATTTTTAGGGAATTTGTATGGAGTATTTAACAGGTAACCGGGGTAGAGACAGTCAGACAGACAAGGCTGCCCACTGCTCCGGGTTTGTATGTGTTCATTTCACTGGGTGTAACTTTACTGGAGGGGTTAAATGCAGAACACAATTTCAAAACGATTCCTAGTGGCCATTTTAATAATCTCACTTGTTGACTTTTTTCCTTGGGTTCATTTTTTAAGCTATTGGTTATTTTTTCCAAAACTATTTTCATATCTCCCCCTATTTAGAGACCCAGATTTCCTTTAAATGTATACTTTCATATGTGTGTTCAAAACGATGTTTGATTAAATATAGATTTAGGACAGGTTCAGGTTGGAATACTTTTATTTATTACAGCATAAGAGAAAAATGAAAAAGTTGTGAGACGTGGAGCCTACAGGAAATCAGCTGCATATCACCGAACAATCACAGTGAAGAGCAGAACCACGTCAGTGATGCACCAATCACAGGATCCACTGCATGTGATATATGAAATCGAATTATCCAACACTGATTAAAACAAAGACTGTTTTTATTCAGCCATGACCGTCGAAACAAAACAATTACATCAGTGACACTTGCAGTGACTATCCTTCTTTCTCTAAAGCAACTCACATCACAGTTCTACACTGAAACAGCTTGATGCTTTCTTCTGGAACCAAACCACAGTCCACGGTGTTGCAAAGTCCAGCCCTACTGCTCAAGCCACAGGAAGAGTGTTTTCATTACTTGCTAAATCAGTTTCTCCAGTTTCTATACAAATATACAATCCTACCCTCACAGAAATGACAAACATACATACAACACCGTGCAGAACTGCTGGAAAACTAAACCAGATATGAAGGTCGGCTCCTTTACAAAAGAACACAGCTTGTTGAGTTGAAAAGCTCTCAGAAGACCCAGCTGACAGGAACCCAGTGTGGCTCGCTGCTGAGTCTGTCCAGGGCCCGTCGGAGGCTTCGATACGCGCCGTCCAGGTTATCGTTCACGATGCTCAGGTCAAAAAAATGACCGTAGGCCCTCTGGATCCTTTCACTTTCATCCACGGTCCGTTTCAGCTCAGAGTCCTGGAGAAGCAGAGAGTTCGAAGATACAGCAAAGATAAGGAACATGAAAAATAGATCAGAAAGTGTTGGGTCGGTCCGAGAGAAAGAAACACTGAAGCATTGCGAGATTATGGTGCGAATATGAACGGTGAACTATTCGCTGAATGTGACATTGTTTGATCCCATTTGATTGATTTTTGTGTAACAATGGCGTGTTAAATTTACAAGAAATTTATACGAACAAGAAAGTAATGAAAATCAAAAATTGTGGATGCCTGCTTGTGACTTTCGTGGTAAACCAAGATGACAAATTTGGTTTTTCCATCATTCAGACAGAAATTACATTCTTTTTAAAATGTACTTTGCTAGTTGGGTTTTTAGATGCACAATCAGTGTAAAAATGAAGCGTCATTTTATGACATGATTTAGTGTTGGAGATATTACATGAGATCAACAGAACGACAACAGATCATCAGAACGATCAACGATCGATCCCTTTTAGCACATCAGGGGTTAATACAGAAATTGGGAAAGTTCTGTGACGTGCAGTGACCAGACAAGGACACTATAGAGCCAGACAATGACAATCCCAAGACCCAGGAGGCTATAAATCTCAGAAAAGTCTCAGGCAGTCTAAAAAGAAAAGTTTACATTCTAGTCTAGTTCGTTACTGCTCTATGTGTTTTTTATGATGCATTTATAACAATCTTTTTCAGTGGGACACTTCCAGATGAAGAGGACTCACCGTCAGCTGTTTGGTCACAACTCCAGCCTCAATGGCAGATCTGTTCATGTCCTTCAGAACCTCGAAATTCGGGGCTTCAATGAAAACTACGTACGGCAGAAACTCCGCTGTTCGCAAAACTTTAAGAGCCTGACGGAGGAAGAAAAACATAGGAGTCTTATGTATAAAAACCACCCATAAGAATCATGCAAACTTAAACCAAACACTTTTGTTCTGAACAAACACAAGGCTGTGAATCACCATGCAGATTTATTTACACATATTTTCAAAAGAATGAAAAGACATTAATAAGAGTAGATTGATGCGGAGTAGACAGGACACTTTATGCTGTCTAAGAATAAAAATAAGGCATCTTTTGAAAAAAAAAAGTCCTACCTGGGGATTCACATCCAGGATGCAAATCTTGCCCGAATCAACAACCTCATGGATTGAGCCGATTTTGGTGCCATACAGATTTCCATCGTATTCCCCGTGTTCCAGAAAACGGGCACTTTTGACATCCGCTTCCATTTCACCACGGGACATAAACAAGTACATCTGACCCTCCTTCTCGTCCACCTTTGGTTTCCGGGAAGTGTCTGTTCACAGCAGTGAGAGAAACGCTTGATGAGCATCACAATATTAGAAGTACAGTACCTATATATACATTTATTAAATTAGGTGTATTAGTTTCAGACGTTAGTATGTTTGCAAAATGAAAATTAATCGACGCAATTTAGAGACCCAGCCTTTCCCCCTCGGAGAGTAGGCTTCTTTTTGTTCATTTTGCCCTTTGTGGCTGTTTGTTTTTTTTTTTTTTTTAACAAAATAAAAGCCCCAGATTTACAAGCTCTGACTAAAAATGAAAAAGACTGTCAAGAAGTACTGACATGGCGTGGTTGTTCCGTAGCGGTGCGGGTCCGACACCAGAAGTTTATTCTTCAGACTACGGCGGCCCACTCCCTGAGCTCCGATCAGAACCAGCGTCTTCCTGCGGAATGGAGGCACTTTGGCCACTTCCTCATAGATCCTCAACTCATGACGGTCAAACTCTGGCATAGTCAAAAAATCTCAACTTTTGTTATTCTGATTCAGTTCGTATACAATCACATTATTAGCTACAATCAAACTCGGAATGTTCAGACGTTTGTTTAATATTTCCTACCAAATAAGAGCAACTCAGAACTCGGCTCTGCCTGGAATTCAAGTTTGGTTTTGATTATTGATGTGCCATTTTTAAATGTTTTCATGCTTAGATTAGATCACTTTTTCTAGCTGCCACAGGCTAAAGACAAGCCCTAGCCAAGCGCTAAGGCACAAATGAGTTGCTCCTATTTTCAGTAGGTGACAACAAACATTTCACATGTGAAGCACAGTCAGCGGTCACAACAGAAAGCAGCATGTGCAGGTGAGAGACACAGAAACGCTTCTTTACCCGCGTTCTTGGTGGTCAAGTACATCATCTTCTTCTTCTTTTTACCTCCAATCCCTGCACACAGAGGCCCTGTGAAGATCAGCACACACGCTGGTAATACAGACGTTGACCATCACTCCTGACAGCTCTACACCACATGCTCCACCGTCTGCTCCGAAGCTGTCTGTCTCGCGCTTCTCACGCCGCAAGATGCTGCAAAGCCTCTCTGAGCAAACACTCTTCTTAGTTTGATAACACTCAGAGACGTACAGAGAGAAAGAGAGTGAGAGAGAGAGAGAGAGAGAGAGAGAATCAGACAGATAGATGTACAGAGAAAGATTGAATGGACAGATAGACAGATAGACAACGAGAGAGAGAGAGAGATAGACAGACCTACACAGAGGGAGAGAGAGACAGTCAGACAGACACACATAGACAGACAGACAGACGGATGAACAGATAGACAGACAGACAGACAGACAGACAGA
>SOMO01000052.1:512856-547405 GCA_028128575.1 Paedocypris carbunculus | reverse complement strand
ACACACACACACACACACACACACACACACACACACACACACACACACACACACACACACACAGACCTGCCACCAGTTGGTATCCTCCTGGTTGAAGATCTGGAGAATGTCTCCACTGCTGAACTTCAGTCCGGCTTCTTTACAGGGGATCAGGTTGTCGTTCGAAGGGTCGTAGTCAAAGTGACACTTGACAAAGGCCTGAGAAACACAAGCGACAGAGTTCAAGGCTGCCCACTGCTCCGGTTTTGAGTGTGCTCACTTCACTGTCAAAACACTTCATTGACAAAACTCACTCAATCCCTTTACTTTACATTACTATTTTTAGGGTCATTAAAACTACTATAATCTGGTACTTATTGGCACCCTATAATTTTCTATAATTGTATTACAGTATATTCAATGACAACTGTAATTGAAGCAACCAAAAAACAATCTTTATTGTAGCAATCAATATACAATATGACAGAATAAACATCATTGTTGAAAGTATGACAGAACAGATGCTGAAAAGCGCAGAAAAGACGCACTATGATAGTTGTTTACATTTGTAACAAGTTATAGATCCTGATGACCACCAGAGGTCACTGTCTACTGAGGTTCAGTACTACAACTCCCAGCAGACAAGAAGCCAGAACTCCTTTAAAAAAATCCATTCAAATGTCCTCTATCACCAGTAAGATATTCCCTTAGGAGTCGAAAATTCTGTTTACATCTCAACTCAGAGTCCACGTCAAAAGATGTCATGATGACATAATTCAAGCATTCCACAACAAATATTCCACACAATCTGCCACTGCAATTAACTCGAGGAGACAATTCTGTAGTTCAGATCGTAAAATGTTTCAAGAATTTGTAAGACAATGCATCCAAACGCTTTTGAAGATTTGAAATAGTTGTTTTAACAGAAACTTCTTCAGCTTTAACTTTACTACCTGATACTAACTAGATGATGTAGATTCTGTGCTTTTCTGATAATAAGAGCATGTTTTTTCATACATTTTTCTTTATATGTCCATTAGAATAAAATGTACTTTTTTATACTTATTTACTTATGTACTTAAAAATTACTAACCATTAATAGATTATGAATACTATAAATTACCTTGCTCAGTGAGTATTACATGCGTGTACATAATTTATGACTATTGTATCTCTCTTACCTGACGTGGTGTGTGTGGCTCCTGGTAGCTGGGCAGGATTTTGAGAACAACGCTCCCACTGGACTCCTTCAGCATGTTCTGGAGAACCTTGGGGTCGCTCCCCACTTCTTTTCCATTCACTTCCTTGATGATATCTCCCACATGCAGCAGACCCTGCTGGTCGATCATTCCACCATGCAAAATGCGAGCAATCACCAGCTCTCCACCTTCCACCCGAAACGTCACACCCTGCCAATGGTTTTAGTTTAGAAGGACTAAGAAAGTATGTTTGTACACATATGTTTTAGCTGTGATGCTAATGTTGAGTTGATATTTAAAGCTTGTGTACAGCTGCTTTGTGACTCACATTATACATAAATGCAACTTGAGGGTGTGAGGCTGCGTTTCTCTCGGTTTCTACAGGCAGTAGCTCAGCACATTTGTTCTGACTGACGTGAGACAGTATCATTCAGATCTTTGGCCTTGAATGAAGGTCCATGTGACACACGTGTCTGCGAACGATGACGCATAAACGAGAGAACCGCTCAACTCGTGGTTTTTATCATAATAACCCACTTGATTCGCCATTCTTTTTCGCAAAATCACTTTTTCGCCATTTTCCTTTTGCCACATTATCGAGGCTTAATGACTAATTCGCAAATAAAATCGAAAAATATTGCCAAACTAATAAGGTGTTTTATGTTGTAGTAGTGAATAGTTTTAAACTCACCAGGTGTTCTCCCGAGACCTTGCGGATCCCCACCATTCTGACGGCGTCGGGGGGAACCGGCTGGTTGTTGAAGGCCGGGTCCATGAAGGCGCAGGGACTCGGCGGAGGCGTCTCGTAGCATTTGGATGCCACGGAGTCGTGAGTTTCAAGTAAAGACTACAGAGAAAACATGATCTGTTGTTAAAGATTCTCCCAAAAAAACTGGTAGATTAAGTTTGTTACAACAGAACATTCAAAATCAGTATGTTTCAGCATAGTGCATGAAATGTGACTGCTTGATGTCAAATTGTATTGATCATATACATCAATATACAGTATGACCATAATGTGTTTACACACAATGTGTTTTTCATTTTTCTATTCTATATGTAATTAATATGCTAAATATTTACTGCATTACATATACAGTTCAGCAAATAATATATTGTAAAGTGTACAAACAAATACAATACGTATACAAATTGTTAAATTTTGATCTAAATTGAAACAGAAATATACAGTATTTTGTACTGTGTGTTGTAAGTCATATACTGTATGTCAAGTATACAGTACATATTGTAATATAAAATTATACAAAATACGATGTAAGAGATGCAATATAATGTACATCCATTCCAGACGTTAGAAGTTGTGGCCACTCATCTATTTCTTTTTAAAAACGCTTCAGCCTAATAACTAAAACATGTCTTAGACTGTTAGGCCTCTGGATGTTGGATGGGTACAAGGACCACAGTTTGAAATCGTGCTATAGTAAAGAGAGCTTTATTTGTGAACTATAGTGTGCTGTAGGCATCAGTTCCCACCTGAAAGTGAGGCTCTTTGAGAATGCACGTCAGTTCGTTTGCTGCTTGACTGTGAGCAGTCAGCTTGGTCAGGTCTCGCAGAAGGTCCTGCACTAACTCCACATTATTATCTCTCACGGCTTCCAGCTTGGGCTCTTCATAGTGCTCGCGGGACTGCAAGTGCACGTAAGATGTTAGAAGTGACTGAAAACACCCCAGTTAGTGTTATACAAACCATATGCAGACTAATGACCAGGCCCTGATCTATTATGGGCTTCATGATAAAGGTTTTTTAGCAATATGGATACTGGATATAGTACTGGATGTGTTGAGATATTAACTATGTACGGAGCCGTGGGTTTTGCTGAGAAGACACCTTCAAATTGCATAGGATTTGTTATAATATGACTAAACACCACTACATCAGAATCCAACATATAGATGTGAAAATATAGCAGTACTGCGGAACATAAATAGGCCAAAAATAGTAATGTAGAGCCTTGAGCATGTCTTGTGGATCTCACCACTGGACTCTCCATGATCCCCTTCAGGAAGATGAGGTCCAGATCATTGGCTGTGGTGGAGCTTGTGCTGTCGCTCAGAGTGTCCAGAAGACTCTGCATCGCTGAATTTTCATGAAAGAAAGATATTTTAGGAAGAAACAAAGGCCTAAATATTAACTCTATTGACTGTTTCACCAAAATAAAACTTTTGCTTTTGAGTTTTACTGCTGAGAGGCCAAACACTGTCAAATCAGCATGTCACTGATATTTAATCGGTGCATAAACTGCTTCATGTATTTCTGGGTGATGTAGAGCTGGACCAATCCCTGCATCCAGTCTGGACTGCAGGTGGGACACACACCCTTGATGATCAGCCAATTAAAGACCAGGACAAACATTAAAACACACATAAAAATGTAAGTCTCGGATTCAGTTAGTGTTCATGGTTTTAGACTGTGAGTCAAACTAAAAAAACAAATGTATCTCACACTTGGTTCAACACAAAATATTACTTATTACTACTTACATTGATGCACATCAATTTGTGAACATTTGAGCAGTACAAAATCCCTCAAGCTCAACCATTCCTCATGGTTTCTCCCACCCACATCTATTCACTTTATATAGCTGCACATTCCACTGGCCTCATTGGGGCTGATGTGATTTCTTCAAATCTCCAGTTCCTTATTTTCTTAAAGTTATATTTTATTTGAACCATGGGCACATAATTTGTACTTTTTTAAGGTTATGGACATTAATCCCAGGATGTTTCTGAAGGTTTTTTTTTTCTTTTTTCGGGTTTTGTCTTTTTAACACGTCCTATACCAAACACAGTGTTATTTATTATTGATGCCTCTGAACTCTGAAGCAAGATCATAATGAGATGGTGGAGATATCATAAAAATTCTTCTTACCTGAGTCCGAGCTGGCAGAAGCCACCGGCATCTTTATCTGCCTCAGTCTGCGTATCAGAAAGGTCAGCTAGAGAGAGAGAGAGCGAGAGACATAAACCAGTATTAGAGAGTGAATGTGTGAGAGAGAAACAGAATAGAAAATAATAGAATAGCCTTTATTGTCACTGTGCACATATACAATGTAAGTCGTATATGGGTACAATGAAATTATAGCAACTTTCTATCCAGTCCATTGCAACACGCATTGATAAATCTAGTCAAAATATTACAATAATACAATATAATACAGAGAGAGAGAGAGTGAGTGAGTGAGTGAGTGAACAAGTATTCAGTCTGAGTTAGACAATCTGTGAGTGTGAATGAGGGAGTGGTACAGTATATGATAGAATGAGAAAGATAGTGACTTTGTGAGCAAGAATGAGTGAGGAGATGAGAATGGGTGAAAATGAGTGAGAGTCAGGCAATTTAAGAGGGAGTGTGTAAGAGTGAGTGAGAGAGAGCGAGTGAGTTTCAGCCCGTGAGTAGACGAGGTTAAGTAATGGAATTATTCATTAACAAAATGGAAAGTACATGAACAGAAGAGAGTCAATAACCGCAGCTTAAAAAGGCATCAGCATCCAGAGACTGAGTTTCTGAAGAATCAGCAGTGCTTCATCAAACAGATCTGAATGATGGCGCATCAATTCATTTAAAGGTTAAAACAGTGAAAATTGGTGAACCTGTAACCGTGCACAGTGAACTAAGAATGTGATGATTGGCTCAGACAGAAAATTATAGTCATTGGTCAATCAGAGCAAAGCAGACTATACTATATTATGTAAAAAAAGAAAGTAAACTAAATAACAAAAAGCCTCCAAGTGCCAAAGTCAGCATCTCAAAACATATCGGTAGAAAATTAACCCATTTTATCACAAACTCAGGAGCTGAACTATAAAGCGGATTCAGATTAAGTGTGTTATGAGGAGTTGGAGAGAGGAAAATAATTTGCGTAAGTGAAAACAAAAAATTCGCAGCTACGGAAAAAGACAACAGGTAAAACGTTGTGAAACCCCCACAGCTCCTTCCATCACACCAGAAGCTTCATCTAAAACCATACGATGCATATGTATAGTATAGTATATATTTATTATAATGCTGAAAAAATTCTGCTGAAAATATATATATATTTAATATCGAGGCCTTGAAATGAATCACGTCCACTCTGTATTCTGTAAAAGCTGCAATTGTCAGTCACAAGATAAACACAAAGTTCTAGGTGAACTTGAGAATCATTTCAAAAAAGCTAAAGTGTGTCTCTTTAACAACCATCTGTGATGTGCTGCAGTGATGGAAAAGGTCCAAGTGAAGAGAAAGTGCCGAGTGGAATGAAGAACCTGCTGCGTGTGAGGTTCAGAGTCAAGACAAGTACAGCGTCTTCATTCTTAGTTTGACTTTAAAGGACGACATTAGTCTTATTTTAGTGAGATCAACAATATGTGAATAATAGGTGGATGGATGGGCAGACAAGAGAAAATTGAGAACGTAGTAAAGCAGAGGTTTAAATAAGTGAGATAACTGTCAGTGAGACAACTGAAAAAGTCAAAAGAGACAGAATAAAATCAACAAAAAAAGTGCCACAGGAAAACAAAACTGACATGTGCACAGAACACAGAGATCCTGACGGAACAAGACCTAGGAAAGCTTCCGTCCGGCCGAGGGCGCAAGCTGAATGACTGCAAACCAGTCTGGGAAAAATAGCTTTGTTTAGCTTCAGCAAGCTTGACCTTCTCATTACTTTTCATGGGCAAACTGTGGTAACCAAGACAACCTGAATGTCCCATCACCAGCTTTAGATCACACAACACGATAACTGCGGTCAGCACGAGTCTGGGCTTTAACACTGCTGGAATAATGGTGTGTGTGTGCGTGTGTGTGTGTGTGTGTGTGTGTGTGTGTGTGTGTATAAAGTAATATAGGAGATTCATAACGATGAGAGATACACTACCGGTAATCCAACTGCTGATTACAAAATGTATGTGCAACCATGAATTATTCACGAGGAATTTTTATCAGACAAACTATGGCTACACATCTTCTGTTTTTTTTTTTAGCATACATTAAAATTAACTTCTTTAACATTCAATAAAATTGCATTCCTTTGAAAAAACTTCAAACTCACTTCTGCCACAAGTCATGATTTGTATTATGACAAGCACCCCAGTTTTTCCCCTGTTGTCTCTTGTGTTAGTGCATCACTATCGCAGTAGTGAACAACATGATATATTTTGTCTCATATTATTTCACATCAGTACACTTAAGCCATTTTCAAACGAACTCCACTTTTTACTTTACAGTGATTTAGCAGACGCTTTTATCCAAAGAGACTTAAAATTTCATTTTCAGAGTCATTACAATTTGTTTTTCAATTCTACAATTTTTTTCTGGCTTTCCCTGGGAATTGAACCCATGACTTGGTGTTCCAAACACCAGCACTCTACAGACTGAGCAACTGGAAATGCTATTGTTTTGCATTTCTTGTTAAACACAATGAAACTGAAATGCCTGAGTGAAAACAAGACTTAGATGACATCAGCGGCTAGAGAAAGAGTCACGTGATCTTAAGAACTAGTCACACTCAATATAAATCTTTGTCTGCGTGTGTAGATGGCTCAGATAAAAGCACATCTATATGGCATGCAAGTTTTGAAAAGCCTGAATTTGCCCAGAGCCGGCTTGAGTGAATGTGTGCAGCGTCACTCTGTGCAACAGCCTGAGTGTGAACTCAAAAATAAAGCCTGCCTTGAAAAACACAAAGAAAACGTGTCGTGGTACCAAAAAACAAAAAAACGTAAAAATCCACTGCAATGGTCGAAAAACACACACAGAAGAGAAGCGGCAGGTCGCAACACTGTTGCATTTGCTCTACGGCTGCGCAGCTGCAGGGATGGTTGCCTGGCAACACACTAAATCCCAAGAGCCTCTGCTGGGCATATGTGAACACAAAAACAAGACAATTGCAGGGAGAACCGTGTTAATAGTGCAGGTCTGAAAACGTTAAACATCTTTGAGAGGCTGTAATTATCTGAGGAACAGAGAGGAAAACCACTGATTTATCACTTGGGTCTTGTGACTGCAGTTTATGTATGAATATGAAGGTGTTACGTATATGCTTTTCCTCTAAAGGCTTCGGAAGATTCCACTAGGACTTGTTGTTAGAGAAATTCCACAGAAAAAATGTGAGCAATTTCCTCTAAAAATGTTTTAGTTATTTTATTGTAACAACACATTCAGATTTGATGAAGAAGCTGATTTTTGTGGATCCAATAAAAATGACTTATAAAAATAACTTTAATAATTCAAGCATAATGAGAATTATGTTTGTAAAACCTAAATCATGGTTGAATTGTGCAAATGCTTGAAATGTTTAAGCATTTAAAAAATAGTCTATTTCAAACATTTATTTTATAAACTGACAATTATTAAACAGATTGTACCGACAAGCTTAATCTTAAAGCACCGTCTAATAAAAGTGTTTACTGTTGATCTCTCACTTGTCCAGACACATAAATTGTCCAGACATTAAACTATCTAAGCCACTTCTTCAATGTCTGCATGTTTAGGCCTGAATCAATCAAACCAGTATCTGTGTTCTGAAGGCAACGCCAGTATACTACCTTGACTTACATAATTAACCAATAAAATGGCTAGACACACCCTCAGGTAATGAACTAAACTAAAAGGAACAATCCCAATAAGACATAACCAATCACAAAGCCAGATACCCTCTGATTGATGATCAACCAATTTAATTACCACAAGAGTACATGTAGAGTACATGTAGTAAACTGGTAGTGACAAGTTTTTCCCCTTCGTTTTCATTTGTAATAGACAATCCTTTGGCATTTCGTTTATGAAAAAAAGACGTGTCTCTAACTGAAACATCTTGCCGTTTTCAATGTTTGATATGCTCCCATGCGCCTTATTGAAGGTTACTGTACATATCACACCGTCACCCTCACAACGACCCGGTGTTTATTCGCGATCTGTGGCTTTGGACTCACCTGTGATGGGCGTCGGATGGAGGAGAGCAGGTGTCCGTCTGTCACTGTTCGCAGTCACCGGTCACGGTCATGTTCGCTGAATACAGGTGTGGAGAACCGTTCTCTGATCAAGCAACTTGTGAGGCCCGTTTCCCCAACGCTTTTGCGCAGGATGCTCGTTGACGTAATGAATGGCGTTGAATCCGACACGCAGCTGATAAGTGAGCGATTTAAACGCGTCACGTATCTCTGACCCGCGGCAACGCGCTTTTCTTGTGCGGAGATGCTGAGCGTCTTAAAGGGGCAACGCTCCCCACGCCCCACTGCGGACCCGCCTAACGCGCTTCTGCGGGTATTTTCCGCTTTAAGAACGATGCACGCCACTGTACGTCGAATCATAGTCCAAGACTGTATGGGTCCGCTAGAAAAAACATGTTTAGGGGGCCGATAAAACTACGAGTTTAATGTTTGGTTCATCACACATTATTAATCCAAGATACCATAATAGAACAAATGAAATTTCCCCGCTGTGGGACTAAAGTAATTCATTCAGAACAGTACCATTTTGAATTTTGATTTAATTCGATTTAACTACAACTGTACATTTACCGTTTTCATATGCTGCACTGTATTTCACACACACACACACACACACACACGCACACACACACGCACGCACACACACACACACACACACACACACACACACACACACACACACACACACACACACACACGCACACACACACACGCGCACACACACACGCACACATACACGCACACACACACACGCGCACACAAAATCAATGTCACCCAATGTCCCTGCGCAGTTAATTATGCCTTTCTGTGCTACAGCTGAGCAAAAGTTGACCAGAGTTTGTTTGAAAAAATTCAAAGCTTTTTTTGATCACAAAATGTACATGACGTCATTGCTCAGCATTACATATGCAATTCACGTGGGCGACAAACTGTTGTTCGCGTGCGTCACCTGGCGGTGTTAAATGGGATCGCTCCGGTACTGCAAGAGCCATTTTTTGAAAAACACAAGGCAAGAGACGAGCCATCAATAATCGGTTATTCTTTATTACGGTCCATTTGTTTCAGTAAATAATCAATTATTTACAAATTTCGTTCCACAAAGCATCATGTCATCAACAGAAAAAAAACAGAAAAGGAGCGGGAAATAGGCCGGTGCAGCTGGACGGGTCGTGTCTCAGGGGGTGAGGAATGGACTGTATAAGCCGGCGAGACGTTACCACAGTAAATCCTCCATCCTGCACAGAAACACAGAGGGACACGTGTGGTTGAGTGTGTAAGGGTGGCGTGTAGTAGTAGTAGTAGTCCGCTCTGGCCTCAGGTCACGTACCGCGGTCGTGCGTCCTGCTCCTCGTCCCCGAACAGCAGCTCAGCCGCGGCCGCCTCGGAGGTGGATCTCTTCCCATACCTGAAACAAATTGCCCGTGAGTCTGTTCCGAAATCTAGGTTTGATCACTCATATATGCTTTTACGGTTTCATTAGAGAACAACGCCCCACTGTGACACGATCGATGGCGAAGTTTTTAGTCCACGTGACTCGGGACAAATGTGTCCGTCAACTTCATGCGGTTGGGATTGGGAATCGAACCGCTGAAGACCAGCGATCACGATAATTCAAATAATAAAAAGCAACAATTCCAAATCAAAGTAATAAAGATGCCCAGATGTTGTTATGCTGGAAATAACTGAAATAATTTCTAAAAATAATTAACTAAGACCAGTCATTTGGTTTGGCCGTGTTTAGGAAAGCTAATGCGGTATTAATATTACTTGTTTTTAATAATAATAAAAAAAAAACATTTGTTTTATTCTGATGTCTGAAATGAAGCATATGGCTGGTCTGTGTGCGAACTAACAAACTCCGCAGACGCGTTAATGACGAGTCACTTTCAAACTCCCTGAAGTCCATTAGCTCGTTTGATCAGTCATTAGGATTCCGTCTAATCCAATCCCAGAATTTTACATCGGATTCCCGGGTGTAAAATGAGCCGTCGCATGTTTAAAAAGCTGCGTTTTGAAACACAAGCTTCGGGAAACGAGTTTCTAGAACTGACAGGTTCAATTTAGTGACGTCAATAAAAACGTGTCCTATTTGTTCTAAGCTCACGACGAAACTCGATTTGCGGGATGGATGAGGCATTTTGTGGCATTTCGTGACAATAATACGTTGGGAATCAGCGAAAATGTTTGCTAAATAAATGTAAAAATATATTAATTCTTACATATTTTCATTCATTAATCGGCGGTTTTGAAAAATCAGGAGAATTGATGATTTACCCGATAAACTACTTATAACAAATGTTTGTAACATTTATGCTGAGTACCGTTTGAGAGTTAGTTAATTATCTG
Source organism: Paedocypris carbunculus (assembly GCA_028128575.1). Classification (NCBI taxonomy): domain Eukaryota; kingdom Metazoa; phylum Chordata; class Actinopteri; order Cypriniformes; genus Paedocypris; species Paedocypris carbunculus. The sequence goes on along the minus strand of SOMO01000052.1, from coordinate 536,933 downwards.
CAAGTCAAGTGTTTTTGAACAGTCATATGTGTCATGTGTTTCCTTCAATATAATCAAGCCAAGGTTGTGAGCTTGATTCCCAAGCAGTGCTAGAAAAACCCCTGTACAAACTGTAAAGCAATGCAAGTTGATTCATATAAAAAGTTCTTTAAATGCTAACACACGTTTGCGTCTCACCTCTGTCGCGTGATGAGGTTGATGTAGTGTCTCAGAGCCGTGTGGTACTTAGCCATTTCTTCCGGACCCACATCTCCAGCCGGTGGTTCTGGTTTGGGTGGGTAAGCTTCAGTCAGGCTGCTGAGACACACTATCACACACAGCAGCAGAACCACAGGCAAGATCCAAGACCTCTGTGTGTTCACCATCTGACACAAACACAAGAACGCCAAAGCTCAGGGATGCTCACAACACGCATCAGCGGAAGCTGAGTGGAAATCTGTACCTTTGCTCAGTGAGAGAGTGAGTTCAGTGGAGTTCAGAATGATGTGAGCTGATCTGCTGCTCTCACTGAAGATCCTGAGGCTTTTATAGAACCGGGGGGAGGTGTGAGCCCACCCAACACCAGACACAAAAACACACTTACTCAACACAGACACACACAAACACAACATCACACACTAAAAATGCCAAGCTTTTGATATTAGCCTGTAACAAATGTGTAACATGAAATATCTGTTTACTCACCATGCTGTATATTGTAACTTGAACTGAATAACATAACATTTTGATAACATTATTATTCAATGTAACATGTTATATATGTTTGCCTGGTTAATCGAGTATTACGGACCAAATTTCAATAAAATTGGACATTGGGAATGGGAATTTAAAAAAAAAAAACTATAGAAAATTCTTGTAAAAATAAAGTCATTAAATTGTATTTAATGATGTTTATTATCCACTTGATGGCAGTATTTTACCTCGCAAGGGTTAAACTCCATAATTGAGAACAGCTATAGTTCTTATATGTTTAATAATCAATTGAGTTTAAGAAACACTGTCATTATTTACATTGAATTTCATTGTACTCTACGAATGGTTGCTGAGATAGGCGCTAGCTCCCTGCGACCGTGTAAAGGACTAAGCGGCAGAAGATGAATGAATGAGTGAATAAAAGAAAGAATTAATGAATTTCAATGTATAACTGTTTCATTTCTTTTTGCTTAGTTGGAACAGGAAGTGCAGGGACCAATCAGTTAAAGATCTAGACCAGCATTGATTCCAACTGTCATTAGGGGTTTGTGAGGAATAAGACAATGTGGACTGTGAATTTGAGAACAATGGTGTGGAACTGCAGTTAGACATCAGTCACTTTTAAAAGTGTAAATTTAAAAGTTAACATTAGAAAAAGCTTTAGTTTGTGAATATTTCTTACCAGTCATGTTTCCAGCATCATCCAATGCTTTATCTCAGATTCACTGATCAACTATGAAAATGTTTCCTGGAGCTTCTGTTGTAATGTGTGTGATGCTTCAACACAATAAAAGTCATTGAGGAGAAACGACGTAGATATGGAGAATCACTCGACGTATCAGTGTGAACAAACACAGAGAAAGCATCACGCTTAGATAACTTCACTATCATCTTTTTCCCGATGAAGAGCACAGTGGCTCAAATGGAGATGTTTGCTGACGAGAAGGTGTAATCATTTCCTGTGGCGTCAAATGATATCAGGAAGGGTCAAAAATAAGTTGCTAATAAATGGTTAAAAAGGCCATAAAAACCCCCAACAGGTGTAATGTATAAAATGTAACTAATATATAAAATATAAAAAACACAAGTTCTTCAAAGTATTTTTACAGAATTGTATGGACAGATGTAATGAGATATAACAGCGGGTGAAAACGTCTGTTTGGACCTCTAGAAACTGGACTTTCCGCTGGTTATGATTTGAACTAAAAAATAAATGTAAAAATAAAGCTACGATTAAAATGTTAGCTTGGAAAAGTAAGACATGATTCTATTTATTGTGGGTAAAGTAATAATTACAATACATTACATGTACACATTGATTCAAGTGTTTGAATGTTATGTGAATCTGAACTTTTTACACAAATCCATGTTCTGTCTCATGTCAGGTGTGATCGTCACGCTTGGCTAAGACTCTTTGAAGGAGAAAGCTAGCAAACAGCCGAGGCAAACACAAGCGTCTCTCAGACGCCATAACGTTCAGGCCGAAGGGTCGCTATTACTATCACTATTATTTATTAAAAGCAGCATCATTCTGCGCTTGATCCTGAACAAAAACCCAGCGATTTCCTGTGTTTATGACGGCGGGTGATATTACAGACAGCCGCATTCTTATCGGCCACATCATGCGTGCGATTGCCTGGCTAATGTGAGCAGAGTGCCTGGCGTGTTTACATGAGCGTCCGACCACATGTCTGAGAGTCTGACGATAGAGAACGAAGAGCGTGAAAAATAACAGCCTCCCCAAAGAATATCTTACTTTACTTTTTATTTAGATTTGATAGAGATCAAAGAGCATGAGCAATAACAGCCTCCATGAAATGTAGTATTTTTCTTTTTATTCAAGTTTCCTAGAGATCGAAGAGCGTAACCAATAATGGCCTCAACCAAATAAAAGGTACTTTTTTTAAATTCCGCATTGATAAAGATCAAATAGCATAAAAAATAACGGCCTCCCCGAAATACCTTTTATTCATATTTGATAAGAGATTTTCACAAACAAAGTGAAAAATAATAGCGTCCATGAATTAGTGATAGCGATAACTCATGGAGAGAGATATCGCTATCTTTCTGCATCTTTCAACCCTGATCAACTGTAAATCTGAAACCTGCAGTATAGTTCATAACAGCCAAACATTGACCACTTTTTTTTGTCACCGTGCTCCAGACACGCGTCACGAGGAGAATCTGACAGAAGAAATGTCTAGACCGTCGTGTCTGAGAATGATAAAGTGCAGCAGGTCGGTTTGTAATGAAGCTTGTGATGCTGATTTCCCATGAGAAGCCACCTTTGGTTAAAAACACATTACTCTTTCCCCCTCCATTAACAATCTCTAATTAAAATGAATAAATATCTGCTGAGCTGACGATAAAGATTTAGATGTTGGAATGTTCAGTCACTCTCATCGACGATTTCAACAGCTGAGTGACAAGACAGATCAAATGATCAAAACAGTAAAAATACATTAAACGAATGGTTTCAGTTGTGAATCGAGGCTCTGCGCACATCGTAGACTTGAGGAGAAATACTTCCACATCTCAAGTCGTCTCAATGTTCTCTCACAAGTTTAGTTTGAGATCATGTTCACCAGTTCATTCTATCTCAGAGAACATTTCTCAGAGAAGACAGACTGGACTTTAGGAATCTGTTTGGGAAGGGAATTCAAGGTCACTGTGTCGTTTCTGTCAAACATCTAGGGTCAAGGTGCGCCACTGATTCTAATGTTTGAAGACGAATTGAAGGGATTTTCTTTGATACATTACATTTTAATGATACACTCTATTCGACAATTTACTTTAAATGGATGAACTTCACTTGCCCAGACCTTCTCTCGCTTGTTTGTTCAATCAGCTCACCATTGCCTTAAAACATCATGGAATGCATTTATAAAGAACTCAATCCTCACTCAACAACCCAGAAATAGAAGGGGATAAGAATGTAGATGGATATTTCCTCACCATCTACCACCATCTTGATTTGATTCATTTAGAGGTGAAGCTAACAAGAAAACAATGATTTGAGTTTTTCAAGCACAATCCTGCTTCTGATTCACATGTCCTTATTTTCAACATACAGTATGGATTTGTCTGTATAGAACATGTTTAAATATTGTATAGCTTCTTGAATGTATCAAAATAAAATCATTTAAATATTCTTCAGAACTATTCCAGAATCTCCTTTTGTTTACATTTTTCTATCAGAACGGATGAATTTCCAATAAGCGCGACATTTATGCAATAAAGTCATCATGCGTGTTTTATTACCGCCTGGATTTCATAAACCGCCATCGACACAGATGCGTCCCGGTTGGAGGATAAGACAAAGCTTTACGGTCCTAGAGTGTATGGTCGTATGGTCTACAAAAAGGTAAAAGGTTCTGTGCATCTGAGTGCAGACAACACGAGGCAGAGTCTTTCTCTCGTTCCTCATGACACAGCCTAATGAAGCAGTGAATCTCAGTGTATTAATTACAGACATTTATCTTGCCTTCATGTGAGCTTCACCATCTATTTAAAGTGTCGTACAGCATCACACCACATAGACCGTAATTACACTTCACTAATGTCCATCGGGACTCTTTTTTTTAACTTGGCAAGAACCAGTCGGACATTTATTCACAAGAAAAAAAAAATAGAAAAGGGTCACCGAATAAAAGTCAGAATCACAAGCAAAGTCAAAAAACGAGATTTAAAAAAATGTTGCGTTGTAATGTCTAAAGTAGTCAGAATTGGTAATGATGAAGTCAGATTTGTAATATAAAAAGCCATAATTTATACAGTCAGAATTGTAATAAAAACGAAATTCTAAGTTCAATTCAGAATGGCAATAAAGTGTGCATTGCACAATACATATTCAGATTGGCAATAATAACCAGGCCACGGTTTTTAATATTCTATTGTCCGATTGTGGCGAGTCTGTGAATTGAGGCATCAGTTTCCTGTTCTTAGCTGCTCTTCAGTCAGCATTCAACAATTATTCATCCCAACTATTTTTGTTGTTTCTTTTAGTCTGTATTGTAACTTTTGAAACCACTCCTGTCGCTTGACACCAGACTTACCCTGATTTGTATTTAACGGATCCAAACACGATTGCAGCTCATAGAATAGATTAGAACGCCTTTTCTGTCACTGTGCACATTTACAATGTAGATTATCTCTCTTTCTATTGCCGCATGTATGTAGTTTATTTCTCTTTCTCCTGTCACATGTATCATCATTCTCAGTGATACAGGGTTAAGCTGTGACAAGAAAGGAGTGAGGCTAACACAGAAGACGGCTGATTAGAAACACATTTGAGTGTTAGAGAAGCCAATGTGAGACTAGTGACAGCGTGTAGAGTCAGAACTATACAGAGGTATTGCCAATTGGGTGAATGTTGTTGAACTCTTCGATTCCCGTGGCTCCCTCGAACAGGTTCTCCACACTTGGGAATTTACCGTCTGAGACGCCTGTCAAAAGTGCCGCAATATACACCTCCTGCTGCAGATACTGCATCATTTCAAACGTTTTCCCCTCTCTCAAATGAGGACGTCTCCAAAATCCCTATATCCAGTCGACCTACCACTTGTCCAACTGATCCAATTCCATCTGATCTTATGCAGTCAATTTCTTCAGCTGTTCTTCCTACTCTTACTAAGATCCTTAACACCTCTCTATCAACCGGAATTGTGCCAAGAATGTTCAAACAAGCAGTGGTGACCCTACTACTAAAAAAAAAAACTGCCTTGGACCCAAACTCACTTCCCAATTATAGACCAATATCCTTACTAACCTTCATGTCCAAAATTCTCAAAAGAGCTGTTTTTCAGCAATTAACAACATATTTGACCAACAATGACCTTCTTGACAGCAAACAATTCAGATTCAAGAGTGGCTATTCCACAGAGACGACAGCACTTCTGTCCGTTACTGAACATCTTAGATTGGCTAAAGCAAATTCCAAGTCTTCTGTTCTCATCCTTCTAGACTTATCAGCCGCCTTTGACACAGTAAACCACCAGATCCTACTTTCTGCATTGACAGGAATGGGCACTGCACTGGAGTGTTTTCAATCATACCTCTCTGAGAGAACCGTCTCCTGGAAGGGTACAGTATCTGATCCATTACCTGTACCTACTGGTGTTCCCCTAGGATCAGTGCTTGGACCTCTACTCTTCTCCATCGATACTTCTTTAAGCAAGGTCATTAACAAACATGGATTCTCTTACCACTTCTACGCAGATGACACACAGCTCTTCACGTCTTTTCAACATCACCTACAACTCAACCTTGACAAGACCGAACTCTTGGTAATTCCTGCTCATCCATCTATACACCACAACATTACAGTTCACCTTGGCTCAACCACGTTAACACCAGTCAAGACAGCCCAAAATCTTGGGGTTATGGTTGATGGTCAGCTTACTTTCTCTCCACACATCTGTGCGACAGCCAGGTCATGTAGATTTGCTCTCTACAACATCATGAAGATACAACCTTACCTCTCACAATACGCCACTAAGCTTCTACTACAGGCTCTGGTGATCTCAAAGCTGGATTACTGCAACTCTCTTTTGGCAGGTCTGCCCGTCGCCACAACACAGCCTCTTCAAAGAATCCAGAATGCTGCAGCACGACTGGTCTTCAAACAACGAAAAGGACTCATGTCACTCCACTGCTCGTCTCTCTGCACTGGCTGCCAATCACTGCCAGGATCAAGTTCAAAGCTCTATCACTAACCTTCAAGACCATCACTGGTGCAGCACTATGCTACCTCAACTCCCTGATTCAGGAATACTCTCCCTCACGTAGTCTACGATCTGAGAACAAACTTCGGCTAGTCGTCCCTCTGCAACGCGGCTAAAAATCCCTCACAAAAACCTTCTCTCGTTCGGCGGCTGTCTGGTGGAACAATTTACCTATTACTCTAAGAAAGTCTGCTCCCTTCTCAACGTTTAAAAAAGCACTAAAAACTGAGCATTTCACTAGCACATTAACACTGATTAAAAAAAAATCCTTTGTCTTGTGTTCATTGTTGTTGTTGACCGTCATGCTGTTCTGTCTAGTAAGTTTCCTTATATAGCCTGTGTAGACATCTACTGTAGCCTATTGTAGACAAATTCCATTTTGTAAGTCGCTTTGGATAAAAGCGTCTGCCAAATGAATGTAAAGTAAAGTAGTCACATGTACTCTTGGAACAAGTGTGTTGAACATCTCAAAATGCAGGTGATGTTCACCCAGCCTCCAGAATCACCATCACCCAAAGCACTTAGTTGGAACACCAGAGACCACACCAGTCTTCTGAGTGTGAGCAGTGAGAGAGAGAAGCAGCAAGAGAAAGAGAAAGAGAGAGAAGCCGGAAAGTGCCACAGCTGCCGTTTCTGGTGAGAAAGCCTTACAGTAACAGTTGCTCAGCACAGATGACGACAGACTCACCACATGCTCATGACGCTGACTCAGACTCACACCACTGGATGACGGACTATCCTTTACTAGCAAAGCTGCAGGTTTCTTAAACACAAAGACAAACTTTCATTTCAAACATTAGTTATAACACAATTGCTCCATTTACAGTAGAACCAAAACAATCTGGAGAAAAACTACATTTTCAATTAGTAAAACCAAACATGCTAATTTTGTTCTTCTCAAATCATAAAACTATTACAAACTAATATTCTGTACCCATCAAACTAGAGGTTACTTCAAATGTGTTAACAAAACAATGACCTCAGTCCACTCAGTAATTTCTGCTGAAGAAAACAAACAAACAAAACAAAACAAAAAGCGCCATTTCGACCTTTACAATATTTCCGTGGTGTTCTCTGCCTTTCCGAGAGCGGTTTCAGTCATTTTGGGCAGGAACAGCTCGAGAAAATGGAAGAAGTCTTGAAAAAGTCTCTCTGTGCTGTCGCTGGGCTGAAAGCGCAGAACCACCTTGGTATTTTCATTCCACCCAACAACTTTGGCATCTACTCTGAAATCCAGACGCTGCTTGAGGTGTTCCTCTCTGGCCAGGATGGCCCTCGTCACCCTGATTTCTGTGTCCACGCAGCCCCCTTCAGGCCTGGAGGTCTCCTCGCTGGTTTTGAACAGATCTCTGCGGACCTTACGCCGTCCGGCCCAAACCCGGTGTGTCTGAGTCCAGCTCCAATGGACGGCCATCGGCTTCTCCGCCTCAGCATCAATTCTTTGCCTTTTAGCCTGTGTGGGACTGGAGGTGGAAGGACAGTCTTCGGTTTCACGTGGTCTCTTCTTACCACCTTCGGTTTTGTCTGGAGTGCCACCATCTTCAGGGGTCTGGTTGTTATTAACCTCCATTTCACTCGCTTCGCCATCTTTGTCCAGACTTGACTCTCCTTGAATCTCCTCAGAAGCAGAACAGTTCAGGACGTCACAAAACACCATTTCCACGGCAGAGCAGACCTTCCTGAACCACAGGCCCCTGAAGTTTCTCCCAGCCAGAGCTAGGTGGGCACGCAGCGATTCAGGAAGAGCGGCTGCTTTGAAGGGGATGATGACTTCCATGGTCTTTTCGCCGCCCACATGGAAAGTGGATCCGTGTTTCTGATGCGACGAGAAGAGCCACACAAGGCCCCAGGACTTGCCCTTGGTGGATTTGCGCTGGTACTGTAAACTACGGCAGTATTTCTCTGCATCGCAACATTCCTTGTTGAATGCGTTTTGCGTTTGCTCATTAACGTTCCCTGCCACGTTGTGATTCAGCTCGAATGGATCCTGGACATTCAAAGGCCCCAGTTTTAGAGCCGAGGACTTCGGGGAGCTCATTACTGCGCTCGCTTCGTCTCGGCGGAGGAAATCTGTGATGGGCAGTGAGCGGCCTTCTCTCAAAGACACCACGGATGCAGGAAAGTCGAACTTTGAATAGAAGGTGAAGAAACCAAAAAGCAACGTGCCTGTTGAGAGAAAATGAAACGTTACATATTGAATACAGTAAAATCCTGTTAACGCAGAAGATCCACTGTAACGGACAAGGTCAGCTGGTCTGGACGCCATCAGTAGACACCAACATGTAGAACGGTGTATGGTGGAATTTTGCTTATAGCTGTAGTTTGTCTTCAGCTGTACAGACACAATGCACCTGTTGTCTTATAAATAGTTTTCAGCTGACATTATTACAAAAGTGTCTATCCACATTCCGGTGGAGATGTTGTGTCTGTAAATGTGAGTGAGGGTCGCTAATACTCACTGAGGTCTTGAGTGTTTTTGCTCGGCGTGACTCTGAAGGGTTGACTGGGAAAAGTACAATCCCACTCTTCAATGACACACTCTTCTTCTTCACCTGTACACAGAACATGACATGACACAATTTCATCCTTTACGATTATATTCATATTTGAAACTTGTTTAAAAATTGAAACTTTGTAAAAGGTTTGTAAGACAAAAAGGAGAAATGTGGCATAACTCATGTCACGCAGACAATTTGACTCCAATAATGAAAGATGTAATTTCAGTTTTGCAATCCTCAGTTTTCAATCACTTGCGCATTGTTAAACCCTTCCACTATGTATGAATTTTTTTTTTTTTACAAATAATAAAACAATAGTTTACAATACTCCAGCGGGAGGCGCTATAATCCCTGCTCTCGAAAACACGCTCTCATGTTACATGCTAATAAACAACAACAAGTAGTAGTAATGGAAACATACAGGCCATGCTCTTGAGCTGCTGGACTGAGGGAAGCACAGGAGCATCTCCGCTCTGCAGGAAGAAGATCACCAGCAGCGTCAGGGCGTAGTTATTCAACAGCGGTCCGGCACCAGATGGGTTTCCTGTGACATCACATGAGAACAGAACAGGCCTCAGAAAATAGTTTTTCAGCAGATGGTTTGCATTGTGGAGCAATTTTGTCACAAACACCAGTTTTTCAACCACCACAAGAACGCTATCATTACCTGCTAGCTGCTTCTGCTTAGCCCACAACCGTACAGCGTATACTAGCGGCCGCAGCCTAGAGTCCACACCCGAACACAACTGCAGAAAACGTGTGTTTCTTACTGCCAGTCTGGAAAGAAAAAGAGGAGTGTTTATTTATTAGTCGCAGCTCCAAAACATCTTGGTTGAAAAAAAGGTTTGTGCTTCAGTTTTGCCTGATTATGTCAATGAATGAAACCGAGTCTCTGGGCTGTGGTGGAATTGACTTAAACACAGAAACCAGTTGTTCACGAATGACAGAAACGTTGTCTTTTTATTTTTTAACATAAATGTTACTGGATTTTTTGTTTGCTGATTGTGTGTCTGTTATTGTTTGCATGATATTTACAAAAGTATAAACTCTAGAAGTGGGAAAAGAAGTGTGACACAAAACAGTTGTAATTTACAGACATAAGCAAAAAACAACAGAGCTTATATTCAGGCAAGCAGTATTGCATATGTAAAAATACAACAATACGACATATCAAACGGTAACCTGTTATTGATGGTGATGTCTCCTCTGAGATTGAGCTCTTTATGACTGAACTTGACCACAGGAAGTCGGGCAGAACTCAGCACCTGGACTTTATGAACACCCGGAACGCACTTCTTTAAGATGGCAGCTACCAGCTCCAACACCTCGGCCGGGCTGGCGGTGGACAGGTCTATGTCGGACAGAATGGAGTCTTCAGAAGCGCAGTCCTCACGAGGATTCTCTCCAGCCTGCAGAAGAAACCACAGTGTTTTCCAGACACTGACCGGGGAACCTCCGAGGACAGACTGTCAATATCTCACATGATCAGAACACTTGGATCTGGCTTGAAACACTTTGGTGTTCTCCAGGTCCAGGAACAGATCCAGGTCGCAGCCATGAATCCCAAAAGTGTTGACAGAGGAGCCGAATGGCACAATCTGACAATCTAGAACACAGTTTCAAATGCTGAAAACTTTCTTCAGAAGACACTAAGCTCCAATAAATGAGACAAACAACTACTTTCCCAGACACCACAGTTCAATTTTTTTGCAAGAAGTCTCTCGCAGAAAGATTGGAGAAAAATTCTCACTTGTGAAACCAGAAATGCGACGAATGTCTGGTCACGAGAAAAAAAAAAGAATTACACTTCCCCAAACAATCACATTCAAGGTGTTTGGTTCAACTTCACTGGTGACATGAAATCGATGCAAATTCTACACAAATACGCAGTAATTACAGCCTCGGTTTCTGAAGGTAACGTGTGAAAACTCAACATTACCATCTCCATTCTACCTCTAATAGGAAATACATGTTATGAAATGAAAAATCTGCAAGATCTACAACTTATCTGCCATTGAAAGCTTGCTGCGGTGCATATTTAAGTGCGTCTCAGTATTAATTTAAAATAAAAAAAAATGTAAAAAAATAATTAAAAAAAGATTAAGATTTTTAAGTTCTTTCGTGTGTGTGTGTGTTTGTTTTATTTAAATCAAGGTTAAAAAAAGATGTTTAGGACAAACCGGGAAAAAACTCTGTCAGCACTTCCTGCAGCAGCTGCATCAGAAGTTCTCGGGATTTCTTCTGACTGTCTTTTAACTGGAAGATCTCCACCAGCTTTTGCATCTGCTCGTTCACCTTCAAACAAAAAACATTGAGCCGATCTTTAGCACACAGCCACACATATTAGTTTCCATGAGTAACAAAATAATACCTCAACAATATTGTTCATGAAAGACAAAAAAAAAAAAAAGACAGTTTTGAAGGCCTGTTTGAGTCGAACAGTTTCTCAATGGCATTTGTCAGTGAACTTTTTATTATTTTTTCATTATTTATGTGGTGTGATGACATCACGGGAAGTGTCGCGGTTGTGATACGTGTTGGCGGTGAGTTCTTACGGACGCAGTCCTGCAGAGCAGCATGTTCAGCTCCTCCGGGCTGACGGGGGCGTCCCGCGCCGCGCTCTTCCCTCTGCTGGCCACTTTAAACTCTTTCTTCTCCCGGGGCTTGACGCGGAGCTTCAGTCCGTTCAGCTGATGCATCAGTTGTGCCAGAGCAGCTCCAGCGTGTTTGGGCTCGCTGAACTCCACGATAGCATACACACCCTGTGGAAGCACAGTGGACTCAGTGTCACACTTGTGTAGAGAACGAGGCACCATTACCAGGCAAAACACAGCGTCGCACATTCAAAACACACTTTCCCTCGCTCTCACACACGGAAAAAAAAATGAACACCCAAAACACAGTGGTCCACTCACGCTAACACACAATAATTTACTCACACTTAAGGCATAACTACATTAGATGTGCTGTGGAGACGGTCTGACTGTGAAACGCAATGGATGAATACATGAATCTTGAACCTAAAGAAAAACAAACCTGCTTCTTGTCCATAATGACGTCAGACACGGGCCCGAACTGAGTGAAATACTCCTTCAGGTGGGTCTGAGAAGTGTCGGCTTTAAAGCCGCTCACAAACACACTGTTCTCCTCCTGTGCTTTTCTCTGAGCTCGGAGACGCAGCAGATGCTGGTGGCTCTTTCCCTTCAGATGATCTTCCAAGCTCGGCCCTAAAAATGATCAATACCGTAAGTTACTGTCTTAAATGTTATTCTGCTACAGTCAATAATTTTACATTTAAAGTATTAAACACTTCTGAATGACAGACCATGACGTCGCCCATGATTTAATTTTGTGGCCAACAGTTGCCGAAAAATCACGAGCAAACTGAGAGCACAAGACCATGTTCATTTTCTTTTTTCATGGGAACTTTATTGACACCAGTCACTAGGGGATCATAGGTACGATGTTCATGTTGAGCGTCATCGCGCAACGTGTGTGGAGCAACCAAAAACGGGTAAAACGCACGTCTTTCGAGTCGACTTCTTGCGAGTCGAATCGCACAATTTTCTTTCATTTTCATTGTCTGATTGATTAGTATTGTTGTGATCATTTTACAAGTCCGCAAATGCACAAATACCACCGAACAACAAAGGGAAAGACTTATTTCCGTGTTTTGCTTCACCACACGTGTACTTTACAACACAATGCTAGACAAAAGACAACTTAAATCTGTAAAAGATGTGAGTGTCCACACAACTCGTGTAAAGCACTGCTACGTGCGGCACAAGAGCCTGTGAACTGAAATACGCCATTACACTAAGAGAAACTGAGCAATGTCGGCGTGAAACTTACTGTTGGGAATATTGACATCGCAGAGGTTGCAGTGGAATCCTCTTGGGATTTCCTGGATGTCTTTATCTTTATCCATCGTGCTGTCGGGGGGAAAATGGCAGAACTACAGTTCACCCCCAAAACATCTCAAATCTCCCTCCGTGCCGTGTCCGTCTCTGGACGCTTCCGCTGTGAACTACGCGCGAGCCACTGTAGTTCCGCTCTTTAACAACGACAGGATTGCGAGTTTGTAGGTTCAGTGCCTACTTCAGTTTGAAACTTGGAATTAACCATTTTCAACACTTGACGAGACACCTTTCAAAGCAATTAGTTTGAGTGGAAAGTTACTCTGATCGTTTTAGATATTTATGGTTACGAAGTGTGGAAACACGGAGCACTGGCGACACCTGCAGGTTAAATTCTGTGACTACACAAATCTTTACATTAGGATACTTCTAGAAAGAGACGCTGTATTTATGTTACTGATATAGACGGCACTTGGTATGCACAAAGCATGCTGGCAATTAAATTTTTAAATTAAATAATTTCAACTTAAAATAACTTTTTTTAAGTTAAAATTAAAAAATACAGTTCATTGAAAGTGTTCAATATACAGAAAACATCATTCTGGTTTCAGTATCTGTACACACGTGTTTGTCAATATAATAGGGTGTGTTCCAACTAAAGGAATTACACTCATGAACCTCCTGAAGTCTATACCATGGTGCTAGAGAGAAGGAATATCTTGTGAGACCTCATAATCAGGAGGAACAGCAGTTTTGTCCTACACTTTATTAGTAACTAGAAAAACGTGTTAACAACAAACACTGAAAAAACAACACACATTCTTACAGAACATGTAAGAAACAAGTACAAAATTGTAAAGCTCAATATTGCTCAACGACTATTTGCTTTCCCCGTGTCAGGCCGCTAGAGTAAGTTAGCAGATGTTGGCTTTCTTGATGAAGTCTTCCACAAGATCAATCGTCTGCTTCATCTCAGCCTCGTTGTCCCGGATGGCGTCCTTCTGTTTATCAAATTTGTTTTGCTGGTTTTTGCAAAACTCCTACAAGTCAAAAACAGACGTATGGGTGTTAAACACTTTCAGTGCTGGGGGGAGAGAAAACAGAAGTTCGTACTTCAACATAATAGAGGTGGTTCACTGTGGAACTGTAGATTTCCGTCAGGTTCTTGACTACCATTCGGCTCTCCTCTGTGGTTTCCTGCAGTACCACGTGATACCTGGAGATGTTCAAGTGCGCACACACAAACACACAAAAGAATGAAGTGAATGCACAAAAAAGCTAAATGTGGAGTGTGATGCTGCTGACTGTTGCTGGGCAGCTTTGAGTTCCTCCGTGACTTCTTTATATCCTTGCATCACGTTCTTCTCCAAACGTTTCTTGTGAGCTTCGGCAGAATCCATTTCAGCTGCCCACTTCTCTTCCTCTTGAGCCATTTCCTACACGGGTAATCGCGTCAGCAGTGTTTACTTCAGCACGATTCGATTTTTGGGACTGACCTGCACATCGTGCTCCATCTCTTCATCCAGTCGCCGCATCTGTTCCTTCAGTTGTTTGATGTCGTTCTGTTTGTCCAAGACATTGAACTTCACCTGATAAGAAATTACAGAATCGGTTTGAGCTTTTAATGGAAAGATGGTTCACTGACGTCTAGTGGTACATCTTTAAACTATAAAGCTATACACAACATAGAATTACTTTATAAACAACCCCTAAAGCTTCCCAGTATAAGGCCTTGTGAGATTATGGCCTTTACGGATGATTGAATTTTGTGGTTTCCACAGAAATACATGATACAAGCAAATTTTGAGAGATTTAATAAAAAGGGACAGATCTTTTTCCTGACAGTGTGTTTTTTTTCTTGCTATAAAAAGGTGACATAGGTCGTAAGCGTTGTTAAATACAGTATGTTCAATCAAAAAACAGTTGTTTACGTTTTATGATGCCGTTTCTGTTTTGCATAAAAAGTATTTATTAAGCATAAACATAAAGCTCCTGTGAGCTTCAATTTGTCAATTGCAGAAAAGTGACCCCGCCTCCTAAAAACTCCATGTAAAATATCAATATAAAAATGGCCTGTAATCTCGGAAAACCTTCGACACTAATCCATTGATGATGATCTCAGAGCATCATTCCCCTTCACAACCATAACAAAAGCCTGTTTACCCAAACTGATTTGAGAAAAGCAGACTAAAGCAGAACTACACTGCCTCAACCACAAACAACAAACCTGTTCCAGCGATTCCTCCTGACTCAGCTTGTTGTTAGCGAGCCTGCTGTACTCTTCCTCCACATCCGTCATCATGCTCTTCAGAGGATTCTGCAGAAGAACAGAAAAACAGATTAGCCTGAGCTCCGGAGCTGCTGCGGTGAGACGAGGTGTACCTGTATCTGTGACTTGTACTGCATGCGAGTAGTGGAACTGTAGTCGGCTCTGATCTCAAAGTCATGTCCGCAGGCGTTCTCTGCCGTCTGAGGTATGAGTTTCAGCTTTCGGCCCAGTTTATTAAACTCCGCAACCTTCAACTCCACCTAAAACAACACAAACCATTGAAGAATTGTATAGACCGATTATACTCATGTTTATACTGCATGTGAAAAGACAATAACAGGATTGATTTGAACCTGCTTTGAACCTTAAACTAACCTGAAAATAAGCCCTAGTGAAGCTAAGGAGAGTTAGAAGGAGAGGTGTCACAAAATTCATAGTCAATCACCGAATCAAAAAAATGGAATCGGCGATTTTGCCATGCCCCCGTGTCACGTGGTGTGCCACGCGAAAAAAAAAAACACGCATGTTGAAATAACAGCCAAAAGATAGCATAGCACCTGCAGACGCAGGAGACCCCGTCGTCAGAACTTGAAACTCCCGTTTCACTGAAGTTGTCAGTGTGGAAGTATTATGGATTTCCAGCGAGTTATGTTGACAACAATCTTAACGTCAACAATTTTTTTTTTCGGTTTTATGCATTAAATTAGCGTGCTAGAAATTTTTATATTGCATAAAAGTCATAAAATGGCACAGCTTATGCTTTCAAATGTTTCTTTAACTCAAGAACTGAACCATGACTTGTAATCAAAAATGTAATCGAATCGAGGATTTGGAGTGTCAATATCAGTGGCTCATTATTTCGTCTGACCTCCTCTTTGGTCTTGGACAGGGTGACCTCCTCGTTCCACACCAGCTGCTCTGTTTCCTCCAAGCTTCTTGTCAGACTCTGAACGGTCTGCTGCAGCTCATTCCTCTCTCGGTTGATGCGCTCAATGTCAGCTGGAGTAAACTTCTGGTTCTCCAGGATGTGTTGCAGGCGGCTTCTTTCTTGCTTCAGGCCGTCCAGCTCCACCTCTGAGAAGAAAACGCTTGTAATTCTCCACCTTCAGCTTTTCTGCGTGTCATCACTTACCAACAGCCTCCAGCTCCTGACTCAGTACAGCTGTTTTGCTGTCCAGTGAAGTTTTGTGAGCTTCTAAAGTACAGTGATACTGTTGCACTTTCTGCAGATCTGCCTGTAACCGCAGTTTCTCTGCCCTCTGCCCTTCCAGACGGTCCTGTTCACATACACAGAAGGAAACAAAGAGCAACACACAGCTTCAGCTCCTCCTCTACAACAAAGCTTCAACGCACAAAAACTTTTACTAACTGCAAAACACACCGTCTGAGATTCTCTTTCCAATGCCTCCACATGCTCCATCAGCATCCTGTGCTTCTCCTGCTGGGAATGTAAGAGCTGCTCATCCACTTTGTACAGTTTTTCTGAGGAAACACACAAGAAAGATGACCATCATGCACAAAATTTATGAAAAAAAGTAACAACAATATTTTGCTTATCTTATCCCTGTGTGGGTCGAGAAAAAGAAGAGTAACGATGGAATATTCCATCAAAACTATAATATATATAATGCTCATAAATAAAATATAATGCTCATGAGTACCTGTGCTTTGTGTTTAATGCTCATTGTGACATTGTGATACTAGTCTGTACAAATCAAGCATGAAGCACAACTGAACTCTTTGTGACAGTAAAGATTAATTTCGGTCATTTCCGCTGTGTCTACTTGAGCGTCTGAAACACAGTCAACTGCTAAACCCGAGCTTCTCACATGGATGTCTTTCCTAACATAATAATAATAATAATAATGAGTATTTGTAGGGCGCTTTTCACAGTTTTAACTGTCTCAAAGCGCACGTGTAAATATGTAAGAGAATTGTTGCTTTTTATTCAATTTATAGTCTGGATTGTTGGTGTTAACTATGTGGCTGTGGTTATGACAAGACAAAGACCAAGTGGTTCCTCAAGTAGTTTTGTTCAAGGGCTTTTGTGAAGTCTCCTAATCTTCCTGCAGTGAAATTCCTTCTTTAGTATCTTGCGGTTTTGTTGGCTTTTTTGTTGACTCGGTAAAACGAAATTGACATGACCCAAATAATAAAAGGCAGTTTAAAAAAAATTGATCAACAGTCCAAAAACAATTTATAATGACAAAAAAGGATTCTGATTCTGTATCAAACATACTCAGCTTGTGGAGTAAGGCTTCGTCTTCCTCTTCAAAACTGTCTGCTCCCTCCATGAACTTTATATAGGCTTCACAACTGTATTCCATTAAAAGCTGTGGAGAAGACAGAAAGATGAATCCTGAAACAGTGGAAGGTTTGGAAGCAGCTCCCAGAAAGCGGGAAATGTAGTTCCAGTGTAGAATTTATGCAAGGGAAGTTGTTTGGATTTGGCTAAAATTATGCCTAACAGCGAGATAATCAGGCTTGACTGTTCACCTTGTTAAACTCGGCCTCTTCCTCCACATCACCCGGTTCACCGGAGCCGTCCGAGAAGAACCACTCCTGCTCTTTCAGGTGGCACATGATCTGCAGGAACCAGAAACAGAAATAATGTGCCATGTTCTATTCCGGCATATGCACAACCCGTGTCGTGTTGATGGAAATTATTGTTCTGAGCCAATGACAATATTTATTAATACCAATTGGGAAATCAAGCTCATTGTGGAATTAAGCACGTGAGCAATTATTCCATCTTTCAATACAAGATTTGGTGTGTGTACAACACTTTTAATCACATCAGCAGCACTGTGGGCAAATCTGAAATGATTTTCTCACTCTGTTGTGAGAAATTGTGCAATTTTATAAAACATTTTACTTTTCTGATTTAACTGAATTAGTTATATATCTTTAAAAGTTGACTATGACTCCTTAAGCTCTAACTGGAAAAACGGTAAATGTGCCAGTTAAAAAAAAAAAAAAAAAAAAAAGAAAGAATAAAGTTGCATCATGAAATAACATCTTCACTCTCAATTTCAATTAATCTTTTCGGGAATTATAAAAAGGATAGCCTTTTCGGTTTATTTTACATTGCGTTTTCCCGCTAATTGGTCATAAGACTACAACAAATCAGTTGGGGAAAAAATTAAACATGCACACAAGAACACTGGGATATCAAACACAACACATTGTCTGTGAAATAAATGTGCAGGCTTGTGCAACTTCCAATTAGCATGAGTTGGATTTTGACTGTGGTTACTTTGTCAGTGACAGAAGTAAACTACCTTGACCACGTCGATGAGCCAGATGAGAGCTCCGAGAGCCTGAGGCCACGTGTGAGGAGCCCCGACGGAATACATGGAGCTTTTAGAAAGAACAAAAGGATATCTGAAACAAGAGAGTGAACCATCAGTGGTTTGCATTACACAAGCCGATGCACTTGTGATGTCCTCACCCCAAATCTTTCAGTAACTTCGGGATCTCCTCCTCAACTTTATTGGTGGGGATCTGAAAGGACGGCTCCAGAAAACAATAAATGAACTCAAAGACTTTGAGAAACTCTTTAGTGGATGGGGACTGGAGGGTCTTCAAAGTGATGGTCCCCGGGAAACCTTGATCCAGCAGAAACTTAACGGTCAAGCAAAACAGATAAAAATAATAGATTATGTTTTATTTCTATACAGACTTAACACATGTGCAACACTCCTCTCTGAACCTTTAGTAAACGGTCAATTAAAAGACACCTTTGCTCAAGATTTGGAGAATTTCAGAATTGGATTATCTAACACTTGCTCAGAAAAAGTAAATAAATAAGAGAGCCTTTTAAACTGATATTTCTATCAGTGTCTGTTCTTTCAGGATTCAATCAGGTTCTCTTTAGTTATTCGCCATAGAAATGTTCTGACTAATTCGAACGTGTCCTGAGGCAGATGAGACTTGCACTTACTTCATGAAGCTGTTTAATACACTGCTGCACATAGCCTTTGTCATGCAGAGGTCTGGAGTCCTTCATCTTCTCCGGACCAACACATGACCCAAACATGCTCTTCCTTCCTCCAGACACAACACCTCTGTGGAGGTCGAAAAAGAAGAAAATGAAAACGGGAATCAGATGGGAAAAGAGAGTAAATGAAAAGATGAATTATAATGAAAAACAGAACAAGACAATCAGAAGAAGTGTGTGTGTGTGTGTGTGTGTGTGTGTGTGTGTGTGTGTGTGTGCGTGTCAAAGTGAGAAAGAAGAAACAATTCAAGAAGTTGACAGAACAATAACTTGAGATCTGTAATAATAGATGAGCAATGTGGAGATCCACCAAGCAGAAAGATGCCTGAAGAACAAAAGAAAAAAATAACGACACGTGGAGCTGAATCCTTTAACTTACTTTCCAAAAAAGCTGATTCTTCTCTCGGACGTGCTAGACTGAGGCTTGGGAATGTTCAGCTTGCCGAAGACGTTTTCCTTGCTGGAAGACAAGAGCAGAGGTGAGAGACATGGAGCTGTGAGCGGGTGACGGCTGAGGAGAATAACGGCTGACAATACTTCTGAGGGGTGGCGTGGATCAAACTCATCCTGCCTTCCGTCACACGCTGCGGGATCTCGGAGAAGCGGCTGCTGGGTTTTCGGCTCATCCCGGCAAATCTAGACACCTACACGTATGAAGAAAAGACGGTTCCTTCGGCAGGAGAAAGACAGAACAGGCACTGCATCAAATATTGCAGAAAACGTATTGCTTCTGCTGCCTACATGTGTGTGTCATAGACGGTGTGAAACTTCTTTTGTAGAGCAAAAGATGCTGGGAAGAAATATCGTTAATTATGCTGCACAAAATTTATGAAAAAAGTAACAACAATATTTTGCTTATCCCTGTGTGGGTCGAGAAAAAGAAGAGTAACGATGGAATATTCCATCAAAACTGTTGCATTATTAAATCGTTTCTATTTTTCCCGTGAGATTAAAAATAACGTAACGAACAACAAAAGCAGAAGTGGAAAAAAAACATAATTAAACTAAACGCAGTGACAAACTGAAACGCCAAACGTTTCCGAATGAACGTTCAGTAAATTATAACGTGAAGGGATTAAAGAGTTCAGAGATATAAACGACGACATGCGTGCTTCTGTCGTAAAAAACGAAAAGAAAAAATAAACTCGAAGAAAATGCAACGGTGTGTTTAAACAAGAACGCGTGCTCGTTTTAAAATTCTTACTTGGAAGTGTAAAGAGGAAATCCTGAGGCGAACTACAAACAAGAGACAGAAACGCCGTTCTTTTACTTCCTCCTGTTTGATTTCAAAATTGTCCGCCAAACTGTCGAACGCGTCATCGCAGTGACATCATCAACCGAGCGACACAGCGTCATCTAGTGTGGAGGCGGATACATTGAACCGCCAGATTCGATTATGCGGGATTTCGGCGGAATTCATTTGGTGTGATTTTTCTTTTTCTTTCATGTGTCTGTGCTGAAAAACATGCTTGATAAAAGCAGGTGTTTTTATGTTTGCACGAACCTTTTAAAAGAACATTTTTACGTCAACTACGTTGGTTATTGTAATTTAGTTTTACTCAGAACTATATCTGTGAATTGTACTTGAAAAGGTGTGGGCAAATTGTTACTAGAAGTCAAAAATGTTTAACAATAATTTCTCCAAGTATTCTCGTGATTTGCGTTAACGGAAGATGTAAAAAGCAATAAATCGAAAGTTAATCAACTTGACAGAATTGGTAGTTTTAAATCCTGTCGATAATAAATTAAGCTTCTTGAATCTAGTAATTTATCTGGCTTTTATTTCACTGAATCACTTTCAATGCTCATTGCCAGGGGTGCCGTTAAGGGGGGGAAGGTTAGGACAATTCTGCGTCAGCGACCAGGTATAGGGCCCATCAACAGGGCCAAACAACTTCATCAGGCCACAGACTTGCCATGCCCTCGATCCTCTTCAGTTTGCTTACCAGGGGAAGGTCGGTGTAGATGATGCATTGACATGATACAGCGTTCCCTCTCACACCTGGACAAAGGAAGCTGCGCTGCTGTGAGAATAACATTTCTGGACATTTCTCTCCAGCGCGTTTAACACAATCCAGCCGCTGCTTCACAGAGACATACTGATAGACATGGGCTTGGACAAGCAGCTGGTGGCCTGGATAAACAACTACCTGACCAACAGACCGCAGTTTGTGCGACTGGGGAACTGCAGGTCTGATACTGTGGTCAGTAGCACGGGAGCTCCACAAGGGACTGTGCTCTCTCCTATTCTGTTCAACCTGTACACATCGGACTTTAAATACAACTCAAAGTCCTGCCACGTGCAGAAATTTGCGGACGACACTGCCATTGTGGGATGTATAAGAAATGGACAGGAGGAGGAGTACAGGAACCTAATCGGAGACTTCGCAAAATGGTGTGACTGCAACCATCTCCAGCTGAACACCACTAAAACAAAAGAGATGGTGGTGGACTTTCGAAGGCACAAGCCACAAAATGATCCAGTCATCATCAACAAGGAAAGTGTGGAAGTGGTAAAAACTTACAAATACCTGGGGGTGCAGTTGGATGACAAACTGGACTGGACTGCCAACACAGATGCCCTGTACAAGAAGGGACAGAGCCGACTGTACTTCCTCAGAAGATTGGCATCCTTCAACATCTGCAGAAAGCTGATGCAGATGTTCTATCAGTCTGTCGTGGAAAGTGCACTTTTCTATGCTGCGGTGTGCTGGGGAGGCAGCATTAAGAAGAGGGATGCCGCACGACTAGACCGGTTGGTGAGGAACGCAGGCTCTGTGGTTGGTATGGAGCTGGAAGGCCTGTCATCCATAACGGAGCGACAGGTCCTGAAGAGGATGAAGGCAGTCATGGACAATCCACTGCACCCACTTTACAACATCATCTCCAGGCAGAGAAGCAGCTTCAGCAACAGACTGCTGTCTCTGCCCTGTAATACGGACAGGTTTAGGAGATTGTTTCTACCCTGATCCAAAAGACTCTTCAACTCCCAAATATAATAAAGTTTTTACGAGGCCTGTGCTGTGTGCAATAAGTGTGCAACATGTCCTTTGTTATAAGTTGTGTGCTACTTGTATCCCTCATGTGTGTGCTGCTGTGAAAAAGAATTTCCCTCTGGGATTAATAAAGTATATACCTACCTACCTACCTTTCATCACCAAATATTTTCATGGAGCCCGAACTTGCTAGCGGCGCCCCTGCTCATTGCAGTGATTGCGTGTATCAAATCACTGAATTAACCTTCCTCTTGTGTAAGGGTCGAAACCGACCCGATTGAAATGCAAAAACCTACCAAAAATGTTTTGTTGATCGCTTCTAGGCTTTTTGACTTTGTCAGTAAAACTTTAACAACAACAAAAAATTCCAATTATTAAAATGTTCTAACTAAAAAAACAGCACTGGTTAGGCTCGTTTCCGACCTGGTCCTAAACAGATGAGTAAAACAAAATGATAAATTAATTTCTGCACAAACTGACAACCAGCTCATCTTCCAATCATGTGCTGTTTAGCTGCCCAAAAACAAAACTAAAAACAAACAAAAGTGGGAATGTTTAGACCAGTAACATCAATACAAAAGTAGAGACTGTGGTGTGTGTTTGTGTCTTACATCTCCTTGACATCTCCATACATCTTCCTGAGTATCTGCATCTCACAATTTCAAGCAAAAGTGAGAGAATGAGGTCCAAAGATGGAGAAACAATGTCACAACAACCAGACCAGACAGAGACCCCGCCCACTCTGATCCCAGAGACAGGAATGTCGTTCTGGCCAACCAGTACCAACAGAAAGCAAGCGAGCAGTGTAACAACGGCAAGAAATATATTTGCAAAGAACATTTTTCAGTTCATCTGTAAAAGTAATGTAGGAAAGAAAAAAATGTATTGAAAAAAAAAATGTTTTGTAGCTCCAGGTCAAAAATGACCCCAACACCATGAACTTTGTAAACGATATATAATGTTGATTATAAACAAAAAACATTTAAACAAAATTAATAAAGATGTGTGCTGTAATGTCCCTCAGTAATAGTGAGGTGAGACAACAACTTTTATTTTACCACATTTCTCGAGTTCAAATTTAGGGGTGTGTTGTAAAAAAGGCCCAAAGACCTAGAACAAAAAGCTTTTAAAAAATAATTTGGTGGGTAAGGTAACCTAACAAGATAACCAAAAGATAGGGGTGATAAGTAATGGTTTAGTGTATTCCATAGCTTATATAAAATGCGTGTCAAAACCGACCCGCTAA
This sequence comes from Paedocypris carbunculus, assembly GCA_028128575.1. Lineage (NCBI taxonomy): Eukaryota > Metazoa > Chordata > Actinopteri > Cypriniformes > Paedocypris > Paedocypris carbunculus. Next base: position 513,651 of record SOMO01000052.1, on the reverse strand, counting down.
CACAAGACATGTACTGTATCCAAAAATCTAACAAAGTACAAATGTTAATCCATTCTTTACAGAAGGTTGTTGAACAACCAGCAGCTTCACTTGCTTTTCAAAAAGCTCCTGAAATTAGAATGTCTTCTTCACCTTTGTACGTACATGACACTTCACTGAATGGTGCTTGGCTTCCAAATCCACACTGCTTATAACCTGTAGCTTGCCTTGTTGATGTTAATACACTCAATTTCAAGTTGCTTTGGATAAAAGTGCCTGACAAATGGTGCAACTGTACACGTATTGTCATTTTGTTTATTGCAACAGCCAGAAACACCAAAGTGTGAGTGTTAGAATATTTTTAATATTTAATAACTTAAATCTTATTTCCAATATTAATATTAAGAGCTTATTATATTTTAGCCTGCGTAGCCAGGCCAAGGCTGAAAGCCGTTGAATTGTTTCATACTTGTGTCTCCAAAGAGATACAGATTCTTAACTATCTAAAAGTTGTTTTGACTTACTCTTCTTTGGAGATATACGCTTAAGATTTGTAAACAAGATTTCTAATCCTAATTCCGGTAAACTGCCACGTCTCCCAAGGACAGGCCAAGCTTGAAGCTAAAATCGGTGTCAAAGATTCCGGACATTTATTTGACTATTTGTAATATTTACATTAATAAAATATTACATATCAGCACTGGACAATAAAATATTATTGTTATTATCATAGTAATTTAATTAACACCAACAACCAGAGAATCAAATGAATAAAAGGTGATAATTCTTTTAAAGATTTACATAGTGTGCTTTGAG
>SOMO01000052.1:476990-504152 GCA_028128575.1 Paedocypris carbunculus | reverse complement strand
ACGCGCGCGCGCAACGCACACTCTCTTTATATATGTGCATATAGATAAATATAGATTTCAAAGATAAAATAAATATTCTGACCTTCCGAAGAGACAGGCCGCGGTGAGTGGAAATTCAGTTCCATCGCCTCCGTTTCTCTTGATTACCACGATCTTTCCCAGCAAAGGCATTTTACAACGAACTTACCTGATTAAAAACATAAACTATTAGCGTGTAGTTACAAAACGACAACTGGACGTGTAAAATGAACGTCGCCGTGACCGATCTATCACAGAAACAGATTAGCACATGGCCACGGTTAAAATAGTAAAGATAAGCACGCTTTCCAGCAATTGTATTAAAAAAACACATTTTCCATCGACTACAAGGTATACTTCCACGTTATTAGTTTAATTTACCGGTGTTAATCCTGCATAAGTCCCGCTGTCTTGTTCTTTCTTGCTGTTCCTCGCTCCGAGTCCGACTATCAACAAAAACTCAAGCCCCCGTCAGGCGCACGCTCTCGTCTATCACCAATATCCCTCCGCTTGAAAAATGTGAACTTTTATAAACTATTTTTACCAGAGATATACTGAATATAACATCATAACTATTAATTAAATGACTTAAAGACGTTGTATGATTATTGATTTCTTTTATAAAAGGCAGTTAATGAGGGATTACTTTTTTGAACATTAGCGGAGGCATAACGGCGGACTAACCACCGCCGTTTGAAAAGTATTCAAAATCCCCCGCGTAGACTGCTGATTGGTTGAAAATAGTACGCGTAAAGAGTTGACAGCCAATAGAATGTCTGACTGACTTAAAGCGACAGTAGCTGTAAAACGTAGTTAATTCATTGCACAATGCACATTCCGTTTTTAGCATAGTGTATAGTGCTAATCATTTTACTGTGACGTCTATTTACAACGCTGTAGTACAAAACTGAATCATACAAGACCCTGTAAAACGTATTTTCATGACAAGTATTTATTTTTGCGCGGTATTTATCTTCGCCTATGACCACTCAGTGAGGTAGAAGGGATGCGTTTGTCTTTTTTGTTATTTAAACAAACACTTCTACATAAAAAAAAATCTTTGCTATAGTTTTATGTTTAATTATTTTTACATGTGTGCAACGTACACTACAGTGTGTAATCTGGGGAGATGTGTTGGTAAAACCAGTAGAGCGCGCCAGAGTGGAGCACAATTTTAAGATGGGCAACATAAATACGCATTTAATCGCTAATCGCTTATTAAAGTTATTTTTTTTTTCAAGTCTAAAGCTTATTAGTTTCAGGAGAATTTTTTTTCAATCAAATTTTCTTAATGCACAGGATTCCTTTCCCGGGACGGTCTCTCGTAGTCGTAATACCTTTCACTTGCCTTGTAGTAGTGACTCAAAATACACTAGAACCTGATGTGAAAGAAAATGGCTTAGCAAACACAACATTCCAACAAACTTGTACTTAGTGCACATAGTGCAATGAAGATAAAAAATCATTCAAAAATTCAATCATTTCAAACATTTACTGTCCTGCAAACAGGAAGAGTAGAAAACTACATGCTGTCAGGCATCCACAACAGATTTACACACAGAAAAAAAACATGGTAAGATAAATCTGGACACACAGAATACATTCAGACCTGTACATAAAGATGGATCGGACCGTTCCTTCAAGACTTCACTTCTGTGATCACACAACTGATTTGAAGATGTTGTCATCTGAGTGTTTAGTAAAGCTAAACAGTTTTAAAGTTTTTGTAAGCACAACAAGAGATTAGAGAAGATTGAGGAAGAGAACTGAGAAGCGCTCAGACATTGGCTGCCATCCTTAACCACCAAACTACATTACCCACTGGCCATCCCTTTTTAGAGAGGTGAGATCTGTTTTCTGAACTGCTTTGTGCATTTCTGTGTCATGAGGACACACTCCCAGAGTGAAGATCAACCAATCACAATACAAGACAAACAGACATTCTCTCAAACACGCGCACACACACACACACACACACACACACACACACACACACACACACAGTAGTGATGCCGAGATTGAACACATTATGAAGGGGACTTGAACAGTCTGTATTATTAACAAAAAAATGTCTCTGCTTGTTCTGCACAACTCGATAAAATCTGTGCATACATTCCATCGTTGTTTAGTGCCAATGAACTAAGGATAGTGCCTTAACTTGAACACAATCAAATTTCCTTAAACAATGATTTTAGATATATATTCAGTAATTTGAAAGAACATTCGTGAAAGCCAAGTCTAGAACTCAGTTCCAGTGCCCCCCCTGATCCCCCCCCCCACGCGGACTGAACTCATGTGAGTCAAAGATGGCAGCCGGAGATACGGGACACAAATACTCCACAAACCATTTCTCCAGTTCAGGCGGGAATAATCCTGTCTTTGTTTAGGTTTAACTCTAGTATAACTAGTCTTCTGATCAACTCACTAAGAATGTTCATGCAACGTCCAAATAAACCTCACCAATAAAAGGCACAAAACACGGGCAGATTCTGGGAGAAAAAAAAAAAAACAATATAGAATTTTAGTAAAATGATCCAAATTCTTCCAAAGAATGTGCTATGGCATGTGTTGGTCTGCTACACATTAACAGAGTCAGCCTGCAATGCTCAACAAAAGGCCGACGTTGTCACCCGGGACAATAGAGGCATTGACGCCGTCCGTCCGTCCAGGGGCCGCAGCTGCCAAAACATGCTAATGAGAGCGGACGATTGACTCCTCGACACTGGTTCAGTGTTCTTCCACCGTCACAGAGCCAAAACACACACAGCACCACCGCGATCGGCTTCTTAGAGTGTGAAATCATCCTTGAATTGCCGTAACATCCCAAATTAACTCGGTAGATGAGAAATCATGGCCACTCCACGAGAGGGAATTCCACACACACGCCTAAAACCAGGAGCGCGGGATAAAAAGTACTTCACAAATTTCCAGAAACGTCCAGATCCTATTGAAAACAGATATGATAACATAATCTTGACGTCCCATCAGGTGATGAATCGTACCAATTAAAGCAATTAAAATATATCTCGCATTATGTACACAAGTCTTCAGTGATACAAAAGTCCTAAAATGTTGGCAATCTCTTTAAAAATCACAATCATTGAAGTCAGGATTCAAAGTAAAATGGACGTATGTGATTGGATTCTTTCCTCTTTACACCCATTCGCACAACCACTGCCGTTATGAAGATTGTCGTAACTCTGGTGTTTAAAACAAACTTGTCACAGTGCGTAAAAATGTGGACGAATCCACAAGAACTTAGTTTCTTAAATTGGTGAAGTTTTGCTGCCTTTCAGAAAGTCAAGTTCTCTGTCCAGTTCTCTGAGCATCTTCATGGATTTGGACCACCAGAAAACCAGACAATATGTGGAAAAGTCTTGAAATATTCATGTTTGACTTGAGTATGCTACATCAGGCTTGGAGATGTTGTATATAAAGTCACGAGAAAACTCAACATCTGTCCTTCAGGAAATATGTCTCTTACTCACTCACACGTTGTCAAACTAACATTCAAGTCAACTCCATTTGCCCGCTCCATGTGTCCGCTAAGCCCAAGTACTCTGGGTTTTCTGCGGTGGGTGTCACGTAGCCATTGTGGGGCCGGAGAGGACCTCCACTGGAGGCGCAGGCGGTGGCTTTGGCAGTGATGTCATGATAGTACGGGTTGTCAAAGGCAGGAGATGTAGGTGAGATTATTCCCCGTGGCACCAGGTAGTCAGGGTTCTCTGTGCCATTTCCTGTACATGTGCCGTTGACCATCTTACGCTCCGCTGCCTTGCGTGGAAGAGTGCTGGGACGCTCTGATACAACATCCTGGTTCACATACTCTACAAGAGATACACAGACAAGTCACGTCAAGACTAAAGACGGTGGAATAAGCAAAAACCAGCACACAGCTTAATACACAATATAATTATGAGATGCAGTTAGCCCCACCATGAACAATGTAGGCTTATGAATAATCATAAAGAATTTGTGGACGGTGCCTTGGTTCTACTTTGACAAAGTGAAAGTCAATGTGTATTTAAAAACCAAAACTTTAAAAGCACATATCCATCACATATTTTCAACACAGAACTGCTTTGTTTCACAAATTCAAAATGAAATTTTATGATAAAATCGTATCCTATAACTCAATTTTCCCCTGCTGGAGCTGGAGCAGAGAAGTTAGTGACTTTCCAAGACTTTCCTCCTCCTTTCCTTCCAAATGAACACCAGGCTTACAAAAACCATATTTAAGAGCCTGATGTCAAAAATACTTAGATATTGATACTGTATAATATGAAAAACTTACAAAGAATGAAGACAGAGACTTAGAGAAGTCTGAGATCTGTACTGATGTCTTAATTTGAGTTGTAATTTATATTAAAGTGGCTCGAGCATGAAACCTTGTGCTTGCTTTCTAATTTTTTATTCTTTCTACGAAAACTAGAAACCCACTCACCAGGTTGTGTGTGAGCTCCACGTGGTAGTGTATGTGACAGGAAAAGTACAGGGCCGTCAACCTCAAACTCTCCATCAAGACCATAGAGGACGGTGGGGTCTTTAGAATAGCGGCAGGGGCTTGACGGAGGATTGTCATCCTCCACGTAACCATCCAAAAACACAGAGTCTGACTGAGCTCCGGCCGAATGGTGCAGATATGCTCCTGCCCCAGTCCACAAGCCATTGGCTCCCACAGGTAGGGTGGGGTACTGGTTCTGCCCCAGTTGGCTTACGGAAGGGTATAAATCTCTTGCTACCAACATCCCATCCACCTCCAAATTTTGATCCGTACTCTGTAAAAGAACCAGAAAGAGATGAACAAGCTTTACACAAAGAAAAAAGGATCTGACAAAATATCAAAAAAGAAAACTCCAAATCATGAGGTTCTGCTTTATTGACCAATAGTGCAACTGGAATCACTGCACAAGTACAGTGTCGAAAGAGTGCATCTAAAAACCTGAATTCTGAATTAATTATTGATGACGATGATAAATTGGGCTAGATGAAGACAAATCTGACCTGTCAGGTTTTATGTGATAAAAACACAAAAGTGTTATCAAATCATTGTTGTTCAGTACAATCAAGTTTAATTAAAGACTATTCTTCAATTTTAGAAATGTTAGATTAATAATTGGTTCAACATTTTACATGTTCTCCATTATTCTGTGCTCCGTTTTAGACTGAAACACAAATCCACAAACTTCTTCTTGTGTTTGAACTATTGTTGAAATCAGACAGAACCAGAAATACAGGAAGACGCAGCCTTTGGGAGAAAAAGAAGCATCTCTGACCCGGTGAGAGTGGTGTCTGCTGGGGCCGTTGACTCGACCGTCTCCGGACGGGCTGCTGAAGAGGCCGGGCTGAGGAACCAAATATTCTTCCGCATCCAGTAATTCTCGGACATTGCCTCCCTCCTCGGCCATCAGTGTGCGGAAAAATGTGCTGTCCAGCGGACTCATCTGCTCGTCGTTCTGCGAGACAACAAGCATTTACAAACATTACCAATCACGCATTAGCTGCAGATCATGTTGGCACTAAAGCTGAGTTATAATTTCACCGCATTTGGCAATTATTTATGACAGCATAAAACATTCACACACAACTAACCGCAGCAAAATAACTGAACTTTCTTGACTGATATTTACCACCAAAAGTCAAAGTACAAATTATTAGACCCAATGCAAACAATCAAATAACATTTCGCCAACTATCTTACTTCAACCAAGCTTTACATACCTGAATGACGACGTAGCGCGGCGGATCCCGTGACATAATGCTGAATTGCTCCACTAGCTCTTTAAACCGCGGTCGACTATCAGGATCAATCATCCAACCTGCGTAAATGCTCAAATCAGTCACACACACTGTATTTACTGTCTTTAAATACACTCTGGTCGTGAGAAATTAACTGAACCCTAAAAAGTGTGAAAATACAATTAAGCATAATAAACTACTAAGTACTACTAATGTCTATTAATGTGGGAACGACCATAAATGATTACTTAAACTAAATGCATAAGCACCACCAAAACAAACCATGAACAATACTTTTAGTAGAAGTTAAGACTTACATTTGACCATGATCATGTAGACATCATTGGTACAGATCATCGGCTGCGAGAGTCTATCGCCCCCCTCCAGGAGGTCTGGAATTTCTCGTGCTGGTATGAGGTCATATGGCTTCATGCCAAAGGTCATCAACTCCCATACGGTCACGCCTGATACAAACACAGACTTAATTCTGAGGTTCACCATTCCACCATTGGACAAGTCAAACTGAACAACCAGAGTGAAACACACCATAGCTCCAGACGTCGCTCTGGTGAGTGAACTTCCTGTGTAATATAGACTCCAGCGCCATCCATTTGATGGGCACCTACGTAAAACACACACAAATTATTTCAAAGTTGGGCAGCATTAAAGACATTCCAAAAGAGGTCATCTTTATCCACTTGAAACAGCTTCATCATATATACATTAATGCTTTTTGAGCATTCAGTTTTAGTTTTGGCTCCAGGTTTCACAGTTAATTGCTATTGCAGTTTTTGCCTTTTTACCATCTCCTTGTTTATACAAAGGTCTACTTTTATCTTTCATAAACAATATTACACAAAGACACTAAGGGGAAACTTGTCCTCTTTCCGGAAATGTGCACAGCATTATAATTGGACAAACAGTTCTATACTAACATGATCCGCTTTCCAAGGTAATTTCCTAGGTAAATTGCAGGATCTAGTCCTTCACAAAACACCTCATACCTGCCATGCATCAATCAAAAGACATGTGATTCCACACATGCCTCATTCTCAATATGCCTCATTCTTAACTAATCACCACTAACAAAATTCACATGTTGTTTTTTGTACACACTTGACATTCACCATTTGCATTGTGAACTCGATTGTCATCGAACCAGACCTAAACATAGCCAGTACCTAATTTGACACGAAAAATTATAAATCACTGTCTTACTTTCATGTAAAACAAGTAAAAATAAAGACAAAAACGTGTTTCACAAAGTATGTTAACAATACGCCACACACACCGAAACCGAAAATACACACCTTTCCTCCATCAGCATGGTATTCTTTCTCATCTATGTCCAGCAGTCGAGCCAACCCAAAGTCTGTAATCTTCACGTGGTTTGGGTTTTTCACCAGAACATTCCTGGCTGCAAGGTCTCTGTGAACCAGTCTCACATCTTCAAGGTAACTCATTCCCTAACATACAACATTTGAGAATCTGAGACAGAGCTAAAAACACAGTTCATAATGTAAATGCCAATTACGGCACTCATAGACATACCTACAAACTTTTTTTGAGCCTTCTCAATATTTGCAACATTTACTCAAAGTGTTATTAAAGCACATACGTATCGGATATATCTCAAAATATCTATTTCCATACATTGACTTCAAGAAGTCTCACCTTGGCAATTTGAACACACCAGGTGAGCAAGTACTGAGAGCCAATGCAGTCTTTGTTTTCCCTCACGTAGTCCAGCAAACATCCGTACGGCATGAGCTGCGTGACAAGCTGGACCGTTGACGTCAGACAGATGCCGAGAAGACGGCAGACGTATGGACTGGCAACACCAGCCATCACGTACGCCTCCTGTGACAGACACGTGCATGTGTAAATGAACTCTGATGACCATCAATGCGATTCTTTGTTGAAAAGTGGCTGCACAAAAACAGTGGCAACTTGAACTAGTGAACTGATGTCACCAAGATAAAAGAATCGTATTTGTTTAAACAACAAAACAACATCGCAAGTTCTTCCTGCATGTTTTCATACATAAGGCAAAATAAAGTTTTATTTTAATTGGTGACATACTGAAAGAAGATGGTAAGATTGGGGTTAAAAACGAGATATGTGAGTGTGTAACCTGGCAATAAATAAAAACTCAACAACTACTGGTAATTCAGTTGTAAATACCCAATATAATAAAAAAAATAAATAAATAAATGTATGTATTGGTAATTTTTTAATAAAATTGGTAATAAAGTTTTTTAACATTAACATTTTTGTGAAGACTTGAAGAGGGAGATAAATAAAAACAATTTTTGTAAAACTCACATCCAGAATTTCCTTGTTTGCTTTAGGTGACGTGTTTTCACGCAAAACTTTGATGGCGACAGGAATTCGAATGTTTTCTCCATCAGGAGCCCAGACACCCTACAGAAAAGACAAACGTTAAGTTTGAATTGCTCTCTGAATCACATTTGACAGTGAAATAAATTGTAATTGTTGCGAAGACTGAAGGAGAAGCAGTGCTGAAAGGGGAGGAGCTTTATGCATGTCCTGCGAAGCTATTGGTTGGTCCTACTGTGCAAAAGTGGGACATTTCTTAAACCATTGAAATATTTGTGTGGAAGCGCAATTTGCACACACATAAACACACATGTTTGTTGAACATGTTAATCTTACAAGTTAGATTAAGGGCATAATACAATTATTTAATTTAAAAATAAATTACTAAATAAAGCTTGCATTTTAAGATCTAGAATTTAAAGTAGTTATGGTTAATTGTTTTCAGCAGTTCAAACGGACAGATGTGCAGCACAAATACAATAATAAAACATAATCTGCATCACTTGACTCCAATCGTTTGAGGTTTCTGACCTTGTAGACAGTGCCAAAGGCTCCAGAGCCCAAAACTCTAACTTTCTTGAGCTCGGTTTCCTTCAGGATGCGCATCTGAGCCTGGTTGGGAACTGCTCCGCTTGGAGTCAGTGGCTCCACCAGCTGCAGGAAAAAAAGAGTCAGTCTTTTGAACATGGGTTCATTCAGCAAACCACTATACCTCTTTCTCCTGCTGAGTTCTCCTCAGGTTTTCCTTTTTTTTCTGGTGTTTCTGACGACGCACATACAACACCAGCAGTGCCAGCAGGATGATAAAAAGGAACAGTCCACCCACTGTGATCGCCACCGTCGTGCCAGAACTACAGAATTTAAACATAAAGCTATTCAATATGAAGCTCCGGTGGTTTGACACAAGCATATGAGTTTTGATTAAATTACAATTATAGCTGGTTTCTAGCCCAACTTCTAATGAATGAGCCTCATATATCTTATTATCAAATAACTCAATCATGACACAACTGATTCCCATGAGATCAAACCCACAACACCACAGCCTGAAGCACAGAAGAGCAACTTGAATTATCAAACAGGCAGATACAGTAAATAATGACTCAGTCAATCACAAATGAACAGCAACGACAGACCAAGCACACACTACTTTTTGATGTGCAATCAAAGTAATGAGCAAATATTTAAGAATAATTGAATTTCTAATCTAATAAATTATGTTTATTTATTTTTTATATATTTAAAAACCTAATTTNCAAATGAACAGCAACGACAGACCAAGCACACACTACTTTTTGATGTGCAATCAAAGTAATGAGCAAATATTTAAGAATAATTGAATTTCTAATCTAATAAATTATATTTATTTATATATTATGTATTTAAAAACCTAATTTTTCGATACACTTGTGAGTATTTTATACATATAATAATTCACAATATATAATTATAATATAATAATAAAAAATATAATATTTCAGTTTCATTTCAGGATAGAATAAGGTGGTAAAGAATAATTCTCTGTGGCGACCGCTCATAAAGAAAAAAGTCGGAAGAGTAGTAGTAGATAATATTTCCGTTTCTTTTTTTCAGACATTATCGTAAAGGGTTGTTGTCCTAGACACTATTCACGTTCTTGTGTGTCTTTTTGTAGCCGCTAAATTTGGACACATCAGACGCACAATGCTACTTTGTATAAGTGTCTTAAGTGTCTTACCCGGTTTTCTGACGAATGGGGCAGCCTCTGTCGTCTAGCGGACACCTGACAGGAAACACAGCACAGAAAGTCTGAGATAATGCCAGAGCAGAAGTTGGATGTGGAGCAGGAGGGACTCACGATACGGTGCAGTTGTTCTCACACGGCAGACAGTGTCCGGAAGAGTTGAAAAACTTCCACACTGTGAACTGCTCTTCTTTCACTCCGCTGGGGCAGCGCTCCACACAAAAGTCCCCATCCTGGTAGTGCTTACACGCCTTACATTGATCGGCACCCTGCACAACACACACAGAGAGCGCACATTTTCAACAGAAAATTGTGATTTTATTTTTGTTCACTTGCATTATAATCACAAATAAACAAAGTTCAGTCTGAGCAATATTTATAATCTCCCAGGCAAGGTATACAAAACTGTATTTGCAACCATGTTAATCTGTTAACTATTCTTAAGGAGTGAACCCACATCTTTAGGTGTTTTCACATTTCTGGTTAAAATAAGCAAATGTTCTCTTAAAAAGATGCAATAATTTTCTTTATTTAACAGGATGCAATATCGTGTGTCTGTTCAAATATTATTTGAAAATATATTATCATTGAATTTAGTTTGATCTTACTTCTTCCAGTGTTATTTTGTCCCTGTTAAGTCGCGTGTGGCTAACATTGAAAAAAGGTGTTTATATTTTATATTTACATAAGTACGGTAATATTATGTTTTGTTTGCAATGTGACATTCGAGACCCTTTAGATCGCCGAATCTAACATAAGGAAACAAATAAGGTATTTGTATTATTTGTACAAATAACAAATTGTATTTAATCGTATCTGGAGGTTAGGGATATTTTAGTCTTACTGGGCCTGTACAGGAGGCAGAGCCGTTGATCGCCCGACACTCTGGGTGGCAAGAAATACAGTTGAAACCGTCCATAAACTCTCTGACCAACCTGTGGGAAAACCACACATCATTTGGATCCAATCACAGGAACTAAAGCAAGAACAAACAGGAGGTAGAATTCAGTTTGTACCCACCCGTCAAAGACATTACAGTGCTCCACACACTCCACACCACGAGTGTAGTTCACACAAGACACACACTGACTGGGCCCCGGACCCCAACACACTGCGTCTTCACACAGGGGGTCACAGACTCTATCTTCGGAGACTGGGAGAAAAAAAAAACACACACTTTTACCAGAAACACAAATATGCAATTATTTTTGGAGACAACTAAAACTTTTTTTTGTAACAACTACTTTTTGGAGTTTGTTATCCAGAGCTTTTACTAGATTAGATTCATAGTACCCAACCTGAATCATTGCACGTGTTGTCTATTTAATTAGGATTTTTCTGTACTAAAGTTGAAACACTTGTACAAAGAGAAATATTTACCACATGTTTGGGGGTCTTTATTGGTGTTGCTAATGAAATTGGGACCCTGGGTGGGATGCAGCAGGGCGGGCCACGGCACAGGAGAGGTGTAGCACAGTCTGGAGTTGTTATAAATCAGAACTAATCCTCCGCTGACGCTGCGTAAGGAGCGCAGGCCTAACGACTCAATCTGCAATGAGCGAACTCCCAACGAGAAAACACTTCTGGAAAGGGAGAAGGAAAAGAGTCATATCTGAAGTCATACCTGAAAACAATCTAAACCATCAACACTACATTAGTACATCTGAAGAGTCCGGAATTATTTTGATAACTTGTTGTCAAAGTTTGCAGCAAATTGTTGGGCAATTGTTCTATCATATTTATAGATTTATTGTGCTGTTGCTTTTCAGAAAGAAGAAACCGAGATTGAGGCTCGTTGCAAGGCTTTCTCATAGTCCAAAAACATGCATGTGCTCATTTAATAAAAAAAGTTGATTTGTCTCAACTGATAAAATTAAGGTGTGAGGCTTAAAACATCAAATGAACCCTGTTAGTCTCGCACCATTTTTACCAACTTGCACACGGTCAATCCCAATGATGCATTATTATAAGTATAATGAAAGCGTTGTTTATTATTTAAAACACACATATGCGATGCACCAGTTGAACGTCACACAAATATGCAGAGGTATGGCGGCACGGTGGCGCAGTGGGTAGCGCTGTCGCCTCACAGCAAGAAGGTTCCGATTGAAATTGAAATGTATTATTATTATTATTATTATTACACCTTCCGTCAAGCTTTGCATTCCGTATGCACATGAAATCTAATGAAACGTTTCATGTGCTTTTCATTTCTTCATCAGTTTTTTGGTTCAGTTATACAGAATTTTCATTTGCGTCACAAACAATGAAATCATATGCAACACAACAACTGAATACGATTAAAACCCTTCGGCAGCTCTTTAAGAGTCAGTTTGAGCAGAACAAAACGTTCTTGTGCTGCAGCTGAAAGACGATAATCATTAACTTTTATAACTGAGAGGTTCCAGACAAGCAGAATGGTTAGTAAACAGTCCAGACAAACTCACTGGTAGAGCGTTCTTCCTCGGATCACCTTCAGATTCTCAAACACACTCAGGTCAGTCAGATCTTCTGGCCAAGCCTCGATGTACAGATACCCTGAAACACAATCCTTCCTCAGCGGTGCATCTTTAAACCCATGAGAAGTGTGAAATCTGCCCACCTGTGATTTCCTCCACTGTTTTTAGCACGTTTAGGTCGCGACTCTGCAGGCCAGACGAGTTACTCTGCATGTTTCTGTAAAAAAAGGATTAAACCTTTGACTTCTCAATTGCACTTGTACAACAGTGTTACAGACAAAAGAGGTGACAAAAGAGAATTGTGAAGAAAAACACTTTTCCATTTCTTCAGTAAGGTTAAAGTTTTCATAATCTGACACAAATCTTCTGTTGCGATGATTACAGGGATTACAATTTCCCAACAGGAAGAAATCAAATTTAGATTTAAACGATGGTCAAAGTTTGTTTGGAAAAATCCTGAATCTATTTAAGAGATGTTTCGTGCTACACAGTCCACCCCAGTTTAATTGTGCCCTAGTTATTGAATGCCTTGCTTTAATAAATTGAGCCTTTCATCCATACACACACACACACACACACACCCACACACACACACACACACACACACACACACACACACTTTAAACACAAAACAACACCGGAAATGAAAAATCAAGTTGGTTTGAGACCATCATCTCTCTCCAGATTTTCAAAAGCTTTTTTTTTATTTAGAAACCCAGAGTTCATGGGTATTTCAAAGCCTCTAAATATAGTTGAGGACTAAATGATAATCATTGATAAAATTGATTATCTGATTTCCCAGATCAAACAGTTTTTAGATTAGATTAGATTACTGTAATTTCTCTGTATGGAGTGTTTCTATAAGTCACGCACTACTAGATGAACAGTTTTTGTTGTTCTGGCCAACACCTTTAAACTTACGATTTGAAGGAGTCTAACAGAAAAGCCAAGCTGCCGTAGATCTTCTTACAACCAGCGAACATGCCGATGTTGGAAGCATTCACCACTGAAACCCCACGCAGAACCCCCATACCAAGCCCATAACACACTAACAAACACAAGAACAATTCCACGTTAAACACGAGTCTGCGCTTCTTGGTCACACCAAACCTTAATTTCTACATTTCACCTTTTGGACATTCTCCTTCACACTTTTCACACTTCTGAGTTTCCTGGCCGTCTGGCAGGACAGTAATGACTTCCTGGTTTGATTTGGGACAGACCATGGTGCAGGCCACATCCATGGCTAAATAGTTGTCTGAAATACAAAGAATACAATTCAACAATTTCAATCTCCAGCACCCACAGACGAGATCCTGTCGCTTGACCTACATGGACACTGTTTGACACACGTTGCGCCGAAACTGAGCTTCTTGTCCTTGTTGGGTTTGGACTGGTAATGGATTATGTTGTAGATGCTCGGCAAGGGGCAATTTTCCTTACAGGTGCCGCTGTCGTTGAAATGACGACAGGCCTGAGAAAGCAGATAGCGTTATGTACCACAGTTATGTTTATTGAAGTCGAGGTTTAGAATGTCGGGCTACCAGACAGTCCGAGTCCCGGGGTCCGGTGCAGCCCGCAGCACACTGCAGATGACAGCAGTCTTTGGAGTCCGGACCCTTGCAGCGCAAACAGCCGAATGAACAGTTCACAGAGGTCACTGGAAAACAAAGAGAGACTCAAACATCATTGTTGAAATTACTACTGATCATCTGCCTGAACACATAGAAATGGCACAAGAAAGTGTTCTTGTTTTCTGTTTAGGCCCAGACATTAAAACCACACAATCCTTACTTACAAGTTTGGCAGTCTTGCTTTGCTTTCCCCCAGCATCCGTCTGACTTCTTACAAAGTGACGAACATAAAGGACCTTGAATTTGGTGAAAGGGAATGTTTGTAACACACTGAACAGTTTAGAGTGACATTTAACTTGAATTTCAGTTGCTTACAATTCTTGGGTATGCCCTGCAGAAGCAGCATTTTGCTTTGATCTTTGTTAACAATGTCGTCCCATCTTATATTCTGAGGAAAGCAGAGTTGAGGATTTCCCCAAATATAGGCCCCACCGAGCAGGATTTCTGCGGAACACAGCAGTGATGAGTCAGAAACAGAGTAACCTCTCATTTTGAGGGTTTCTTAAATCCTTAATCGATTTTTAAAATTGTTAAGTTCTTGAATTAATCAGTCAAAGACACTTATTTAATTTTTAGTTTATACAATACGCTTTATATTTTTTCAAATATTTTGTACGGGAAAACTAAAACTACACTTGTATATTATATTACACCATTACACATTTACTCTTCCACTCTTATTGTGTATACTGTCTTGTGTGAAAAAGCATATAAAAACGAAGAATTTTTTTTTTTTTTTTTTTTTACATTGCTGGTATTTCAAAAAACAAATACAGTACAATATCCATGAAAACAGAGGTATTGTAGGAGATAGGAATTCCTCCATAATGAAACTTTGTTTTCTGTGCTGAACACGACAAAGTTCAATGTCAACGAGTTCAAGAAAGACTTAATGTTTGCATCACTATCTGCAGTGATCCAGCCTAAATAAAGTCATAACCCGGTAACCCTGACTGGACTCTAGAAGTGAATAGTGGTTCACCTGTGAGATTGCGCAGCTGTAGCTCCTTCAGACCAGGAGCAGTGGGACCCAGCTGGACGTTGTCGTGCACGGCCAGAGCAAAACTGGTGTTGTAAAGCTGACTGCCCCGAATGACCCTCAGATTATCCAGAGAAAGAGAAGGTACCGAGACGTGAGCCACCAGTACGTAGCCCTGAACCTCCACGATCCCCTGAAAACACAACTTAGTTTTATTCTTCACACTATTCAGAGTAACACACATGATCACTATTGCGACTTTCCCGCTTGACTTCTGTAAAATGTATATGCTTTTAGAAACTAACTCACATGTCGAGATATTCTGTATATCTCGATTTAGTCTGCATAATATACAATTTAGACAATATCTTGAGCACAAAACCTTCAAATAGAAACTACGTAAATATATACACACATTTCTTTAACCCGTTTAACATGTGAAACAAATTTTACATTGTGATTTATCAAAACTATTTCTGGATTGAAGTCAACAAATGTTTGTAACTAAAAATGCAATAAAAAAATAGTAATTTATTAAATAACCTTTACAAAAGGTAAAACCTTTAAAATAAATGTTATAGTAATAAATAAAAGAAATAGTCATTTACCGTACATAACCGTCTAAAAAAGAAATTTATTCAAGCTATATTTGTTATGTTAAAAAAAAAATCAAAGACGTGTACATATATAAACATGTATAAGCATATATAAGCAGTCACGGACCTGCAGGAAGGAGAGGTCTGGAGACCCCTGTAGATGTGTGATCTCCAGGTTACCATGAACCACCTGACATCCCGTGTACAACAGCCTCAGCATCTCGTAATGATTCTCCAGATTCGCCGGCAAAGCCAATTTCATATCTGTGCCGAGACACACTGAGAAAAGACACACACAAACCATCAAACATTCAGCAGATGATTAATGTGTACAGTTTTATGACAAACATTTTACAACTACAAACAAAATAGAAAGAACGTGAGCGAGTGTTTCACTATGGCCACTAGGGACCATGTTAAAATTATGCTCCACATTTAACCATGCAGCGTAGTTACATACAAACACACACACACACACACACACACACACACACGCGCGCACACACACACTATAAGGTGACACGTAAAGTAAGATTTGTTCTAGTGGACGTGGAGAAGAGAAACTTTCTGATGTTGAATCTCATATGATGAACTAATGAACCAAATGAAAAATTTAGTCTGAATATGAGCACACGTGTAAAGAAGAAATACGTTCCTTTGTGACACTTTAACAGACACAGACAGAAACATTTCTGCTCCCTGAAAATAAGACGCAGTGGGTCTTTGGCAGCAAAACATAAAATAATGTTTCTTCAATCAGGTTCTGACAGATTTGAAATGGAGTACTCTGATTGCAAATGCTTCAGTTAAAGTTTCCACGCAACATTAATTATCCGACTCCACATTTCCTATAGCACCACGCTGGACACTGTAAGGTTGAGGGTTCGGGTCAGTACGTAGATATTTGTAATGTATGTGGACGAGAGTGAAGCTGCAGCTGGTGTTAAATAAGTTATTCTAGAAAAAGCCATCGAACATATGAACTTCCTGGATGGAATAATAAGCCTCTGTGTTTTCCCCATTCAAGCGTCCCGTCCAAGTTCTCATCCTCATTCTCTCTCTTTCCCCTCACTCTCTCTCTTTCGATATTTTTGTTTTGTTTATCTCTTCCATTGTCTCTATCTCTGTTTCAGACATTTTCTGTCTCTCGATGTCACACTATATGCTTTAAATCTTTGTCAACATCATGCTGGTTTAGATACACAAACTCTGTAAACACATGGCAAATAGTGCAGGTTAATACCTTTTATGAAAGAGTATTGCATTGTCTCTGGTTGTGATGATCAACGTTGAATCTTTTTTTAATCAATTTTTTTAATCCATCAAATTGCTGGATTCAGTGTTCATTTTCCAAGACATGAGACACGTAGACTAGGTTATTGTACAATGAAACGATTGAAGATATTGGTGTGTATCTGATCATATCTGAACCAATCAGAACAGTCCATTTAACAGTGCTGGGTTGTGATTGGCAGAGGAAAATTATTATCAGAATTTATTTCATTTTTTTCCAATGAAAACATCTTGGTTGTATGGTTGAAAAAGCGTCTGAGCGGACTGCACCACACACTCCTGGAGTTCAGCCAGACAGGAAGTGGGGTGTGCGGATCTCACAATAGACCTGCTGCTGCCATGAGAGACTGATCAGCTGCTTCACACCTCCGTCAGGAGACCAGACACTGGACACGGGGTTAGCACAAGGCCACAGAAGTGTGTGTGTTTTACATTCACATTTGTCCTTTGCACATAAACTGAGGTCAATCTGAACGAATAAATTCACTGTCTGAAAATCCATACTATGCTCTAATGACACTTTACTAAAAGGGGTTTTGGAGTGAACGTAATGATTTTCAACATGACTTTAGAGGCAACAACCGTTTAAAACCACACTAGTCAATAAAGTAGGACATTTTGAATCTGCCTACTTGGTTTGGATGGTGACGCAATGCAGCTGGTGAAAAACATCTGCACACATTTGCACAGTTGCTCACGGAACAAACACGAATTACCCACCCAACAAGAAGAACCGGATCGGGCCCTTTTGTCTCAGTGTGTAAAGCATGTAGTGTTCAGTACTGACACTCTGCAGACGTAACCAAATATTCAGGCAAACATACGCAAGCTGACATGTTCAGGACTCAGGACAACTGAGATTTGCCACACACAAAATTATGGTTCTTTTCAGAAATTTGAAACATGCAATGCATGGACTTTAGACGTATATAGATAATCATCTGAATCAATATGAATTCAGAAGAATAAATGAATAACACTTGAAAACCCAATACAATTTATCTGATGACATTGCAGTCATCTTTCCATAACTCAGCAGGAAAAATACCAATACAGTTCAGCTTTAACCTCTGAGCGTGAAGCAGAGAAATTAGAACTAATAGGTGCATAGTAAATCCAAAATGAATCATTGCAGTGAAACTTGAAACAGAAACCTTGCAGTGCTGAACTGTTATCTGACATATTGTTTTGGAAATATATTAGCAGTTTCATAATAGCTGTATATTTGACAGTATGAACAAAATTGGTCATCATAGTCCTTTGTTCTTGTGCTACCACAGTAGTCCATTACAACTGGTTACCAGCCTAAATTAATGGCAAAGAAATCCTGGGGGACCCCCTAGAATCAGTGCTGGGTCCATTTTTCTTTTCAATAATTATATGCTGTATAATAGTTTAATGTATAGTTTCCTGTACTCCAATTTGTTACATTTTTCATTCTAGCTAGGTGCATAATGATTTCAGTTGAACTCAACCATATGTGGCTTATGCGAATTTAAAGCAATGTGTAAATTGTAATTCGTGAAATATTAAACTATGAAATTGAATACTTCATTATGTGTTTGTCATGTTGTCAATAAGCACAGTCAGTCACATAGACATGTCCACCTGAACAATCAAAGTTTTTTTCAATCAATCTGAGCGTTCTGACAATCTATGCTGCCCCTCAGAATGAGCTACATATTGCCATTACAAAAAAAAAAAAAAAACATTATAAAAGGCAAAATATAGAACCTCTCTCTCTCTCTCTCTCTCTCTCTCAACTGACCAACAACACTGAAACAGTGACAAAACTTCAAGAAGTTTCTACACAGAGACTGAGAACTTGAACAACCTCTCAGTTATAACATTGCTATACTATAGTACGTAAGACTTCAGAAGGCTGAGGAAAGCGGTTGTTTTTGTCCAATAAATGTTTGACGAACATACAGATTCAAGATTCAAAGTTCTCCGTCAACTGAACACAGCAAATAAATACCTCAATTAAACTGTTTATTGGTTTCTCATTTTAACACAAGTGATTTACATAATGTATTGTCAATTTGTGAGTATTATATATTGCAATCCAAAGTGTGAACATACAATACATTGTATTGTGAGCACTACATTTAAATACATAGTGGGCGCAGTAGTTACATAAATGTTTCTTATTTTGTGTAGGGATGCACCAATACAGATTATGTATTATTATTATTTGGTATTATTATTATTGTACTGTAAACACTATTGGGATATATCCTGCATTGCATTATTATATTATGTATCATGAACTTTGCTTTGAGATTATCATCTTATTGTATATTCTGTGTTGAGATATACAGTTCAGAGTACTATATTATATTGTGAGCAGAAATAAAAACAAATCTTCTATGATAATTGGCAAAATACAGTACTTAAAAAACAACATTCTACAGAATTTAGGTTGAAAGGTTGCTTTACGGAATTACACTGAAATAAATTTTAAAAAGCATTATTTTCAAAATAGATATTTAACAAATGATTTTTTTTTATCTTGCCACATTCGGTGAAAATGAAGTGGAAATACGTTTTCGTTTCTTCAATCAGATTCAGCATCATTATTGAGAGACTCGTTGGTTTGTTTCACTGACATGAGCACAGGATTATTGTGGTGTTATGAAGTACAATGCAAAAAAAAAAAAAAATTCAACAATAGTACAGCCTTCTGCAAAATGCACCATTTTATACACTGGCCAGATCATCAAATGCTGAATTCTTCTAAATCAGAACAATGTATTAAATTGGGAAATGGAAAAAAACATAGTCGTCTCCAGATTGGGTAATTGAGTAATTCTTCAATGGTCTAAACCTCTTAATATCAGGCCAGCAGTCTTGACTTCACCACAACACTAAACTAAAGATCAGCAAAACCAGCAAGCGTGTCAATGACACCTTCAACTTCTTCAAGCCTCCATTAGAAGCAGAGACCCTCGACCATGACGTGTGCAGGACATTTCTGCCCACCGTCACTCTGCCACACTCGACCAGATACTTCATCTCTTCAGACTCCTGCACGTCTGAATCTGGACGTCTGTTCTTTCTGAAGGCGTCGAAGATGAAAACAAGCAGACTGTAATCTCGCCATAGCACAGAAAACGACCTTTGGATCGATTTCAACAAGGAAGGAGTGCAGGAATCTTCACAATATGAAAAAAATGTGTAAATATTACACAGGAACCGTTTCTTTTCCACAGAATTAGATTAAACGATTAATATTGTTTCTATAACTTCAACAATGATTTACAGCATTATAGTTGCACATGTTTCTGTCTTCATTTAGAAATATTTCTCAACATTTTTTCCATGGTCGTAATCTTCATTGCCCTGGATATTTTTAGTTGAACAAAAGATCTGTATTGAGTATGACAACAGATCTTTTGTGAGTTTTTATTATGCTTCGTTCTGTTTCTCCTATTTTGTGTAACAGAATATTCCCATAATGATCTAGTTATACGCTTTTGAACTAGATGTGCTTAAACAGAGCCTAAAGTTTGTTTAAACGAGACTGAATTTAACTTACGGTAACTTAACTTTGAAAGATTAAGATAAACTTAACTTTAAGTTTGAAGTCATGGTCAAGGTTCCATGGCAAGCAGAACCATAACAGTCTCGTTACTGTGGTAGAACACAGACACGTTTATCAAGGTCTCCATTCTTTGAATAAAATGACAATTTCGACTTCATTATTATCATTATTACTACTACTACTACTACTACTACTATTATTATTATTATTATTATTATTATTATTATTAAAAATGATTGATGCTGTGAATGCAGATAAGAGCGGTTTCTGTTGTGACTGGTTCACTCTGACAGGCCTGACAGGTTTCTGCGCTATTGTCACAAGCTGTAAATCTAGTTTGTGTTTGTGACACACTTCGCAGTGAATTTGTGCGCGGTTTTCTCAGCAGAAACGCGGGGTTTAAAACCCACCCGAATGGTGGAACCTTTAAATGGGTTTGCGTCTGACAGCTTGTAAAAAAAACACACTCGACTCAAAAGTCTGAGCTCGAGACTGCGGCGACCACGCGCGCCGACCGGGTCTCGAACGGAATTCCTGTTATCGACACTGAAAAGTGTCGACGAAACTTCATCGTCTCAAAACGTCTAAGATCGGTGTGTTCGGTAGACAGTTCGGTTAAATGGACCCACCTTCTCTCCCTGCGCCGCTTGTAATGCCCCAGAGGAGCAGTGGGACCCACGCGAGCCTAAAACTTCCGTCCCGCTCCATGGATCAGTCCATTCGTCTAGTCACTCACTTCATCTCCAGCTCCCCGAAACTTTGCGCAACTTCCTCACGTCAGGTTCCGTCGCGTCCAGTGCCGTCTGCTGGATTAGGTCACTCTTTGTTATTTCCCGGACAGCAACAACTTCCTGGCAGGAGCGAGCGCGCCCGTGTCTCCTGCTCTGGCGGAGTGACTGTGTGCGAACTGCGAATGCCACAACATGCGCGCGCCCGCGGGGGAGTGGCGGCGCAGATTTCTCGATTTGGAGCCCGTTCACGCGGAGTGGAGCTGTCGCTGTCGCGTCAACCTCGACTTGGACTTTTCGATTGAGTAATTCGAAGAATTATTTCGATTGAGTTTAATGCTAAGATCTATTAAGATGCCCCCTCCCTTTTATTTAAATTACATGTGTGACTTAACATCAAAAGCACAATTATCGGCCAAGTTAGACGAGCAAGGACTTCTACTCGGCCTTGCTCATTTTGTAGTATGTAATATGACAATTACATACATAAATTTTTTTTAACTATTGCAATTTCTCAGTCACAGCCTGTGTCTTAAGGTTCTGATGGCTATCACTCTAGCTCGTCTAAACCTTATTGTTCTCAACACAAATAGTGTCTAGGTGGGGGACTATTTCATGACCCGAGAGATTGTTGACCCTAGAAACTTAAATGAGTTTACCTTTGAGACACTTTTTTTATGATGCTGCAATTCTGTATTATTGCATGTTAATTCAACAGGCGCTCTCGGCGGCCCCCTAGTGGTCATTCTGTTTCTTGCGCCCATGCGACATTATGTCTATGTAATAAAAAAATCGAGAAAAAAAATAATTGTAAATAGGAGAAAAGGAAACGGTAAAGTTGTGTCGCTTCCAAACGTGGAACAAGAAACGAAATTTTAAAAAAGTGTTAACAGACTGAACGCGCACATTTAATGAAGTACAAAAAAGTATGTTGAAAGTACATGTATTAGTATGCGTGTAATATGCTATAACTTAATAATATATTAAATTTTATATATAACAATATATATATATATATTTATATATATTATATATACAGTATATATAAGGCTCTCTGATCAGTAGCAAAAACCTGTACTGAACACAAATTTAAAAAAGTAAAAATAAAAAAAAAAGTTTTTTTCTCTATTTGTTCATAATGCATAATATGAACAACCATATTTCATATTGCTTAATGTTTTTTATTTTTAAGGTAATGACATCGTCTCAAGTCGCATCAAACCTGCAGTGGAAACAGAGGAAATGAAACTTAGCACAAGATATTCAATTTTGCAATCCAACTTGAATCAGAACTCCGTTTATCACAGGCCATCAGTGGACAACTTCATTATCAGAACAAAATCACATTAGACCAACGTGTGTTGAACAGTAGTAGGTTGTTTAATGACAGACATGATTTGTACAGTTGGAAAAAGGTGCTAGAACAAGGGAGAAGAGATTCAGTGTCTTTTCACAACATGAGCAACTGCATTACCCACAAGACACCTCTGCTTTTCATTCATACTCTGTGGGTTATTTTACATGATGACTGGTGCTCTGAGAAGTGAACTGTGCCTCTAAACACTTTCGGATAAACTCACACACACACCGTCTCAACATACTTGGTCACACACACTACACAAAACACACATTTCAAAAACAAGCCACACCCACACAATTTGCACACACTCACACTGACAGTTTGCACACATATGCACACACCACACACACACATTCACAAGTGCTGAGCTGGTACATGTCGCATGACAGGCAGAATGGTTGTGATTGGCTGAATCAGTGTGTTGCTTTACAGTGGTAGTGGAGGATGATCTTGTG
Organism: Paedocypris carbunculus; assembly: GCA_028128575.1. Taxonomy (NCBI): domain Eukaryota; kingdom Metazoa; phylum Chordata; class Actinopteri; order Cypriniformes; genus Paedocypris; species Paedocypris carbunculus. Next base: position 481,284 of record SOMO01000052.1, on the reverse strand, counting down.
AACTACACGTAGCATATAACAGGAAGGCAGGCATGAGGTGATTGTGCGCTGAAGGCTGAAAACCACAAAACTAAAAATCACAAAACAACAAACACAACCACGTTCTTCAGAGTTTCTATTTTCTTTTCACTTCATTCATAAAATCCATGTTGTCCACATTATCCGATTGTCACAAGCTAATGCAACGCAGCACGGCAAAGGCATTACTGGTGAAAACAAGGGTGTAAAACAATTCACAATAAAATCAAATAAAAAAGCACAAAGTGACTTAAAACAACACACACAGCGACGCGTGCAAGTGTGTGCGTTCTTTATCTAAAAAAAAGATAAAAAGCAGCAAAAGATAAAAATCTCAAGTCTGATTTGACACGAATCAAAAGAGTAAAAGGAAATAAAAGCATCTTTTCTGTGTTCCATCTTTGTAAACACTGAAGGTCTGTGTTTGAGGTCAGGCAACAGGAAGCAGTGTAAGATGAAGATGTGAGGACACAAACCAGTCTCAGAAACTCTTCATCCTCCGGAACACAGACCTTCAGTCACTTCAAACCCGCACCACCCCTCAGAAATCTTCACTCTACTGAAGGCAAAGCTCAGTGAAGGCAAACATCAAGTGTCATCACGGCAAAACAATGGAGGTGATTGGCGGAGGATGGGAGTGATGTCAGAGTATGGCTCCGGGTTCTGAGACGGGTTCCCCCTAGTCCAGCTTCACTCCAGGCTTCTCTGTGTTGAGCAGGTGAAGGCTGTCGTCTATGAGAAAACTACAGACACGCGGCGTCAGGAAGGCTGACCAACAGACACGGCCCCGACAGACGGTTGATCAATCACATGCTAACAATTAAATTTCCGGGACACTGGTGCCACACAGAAAAACTCTTTGAAAAGATCCTTGCTGCTATATATACACATTCATTCATGTATCATGTGAAATAATGTGCTTCAAGTATAAATCGATATTACTTGAGTCTAAATAAAAATATAAAAAGATAAATATATAAAAAATATAATTGGATAAGTAGTTTAAAGTTTGTTGTCTACTTACTACAGTGTTTGCTTCAGACTTGAAAGTGTGAATTGAAAAAATGAAATTCAGACTTTAAGCTCTGATTTTATTTCGCTCCAACTCTATAAATAATTTCTATAACATTTCTGTCTCAACATAAAGTGCATATTTATATTATGATTAAATTAATTATTTGAGACAGGAAAAACATGTAGACTCTAAATTCGCCGTGACAACAACTCACATAGGAAGGTCTGAACATTGACACGCACTCACATTGGGCCACTAATGTTTCATGACGTCGGCTTAAATGCTTTAGAACACATACAGGGGCCCTGAAAGGTCTCTCTATTCTTGAAGGGAACAATCAGTTCTCTGCTTCTCATGTGCACACAAACTTTTACCTGCATCTGTGACTGGCAAAGCATCCTGATTCTGAATCCACAAACCCACAACCTTTGGACTTTTAATAACAGACCAAAAGTATTGACCTTTTACAGTACAAGTACAGACCCGAAGACTTTTACCTGTAAAACAGGAAGTGGACGGGCACAGTGCTGAGGTGCCAGACGGCATGAGCGTCCAGAACCCAAAAAAGCGGAGGAAAGTCCAGTAGCTCCAGCAGCGCCAGGCCATGCAGGGAGAACACCACCAGGACACACTTCCACCAGTACGGCAGGATCCTCCGGTTCTGCCAACACCAGCACAGCCACCACAGCAGGTTTATCATTCCTGCCACAGGAAATATGGGAGACATGTCATCAGGCCACATGTCAACAGGTAAAAATTCACAAAAATTAAAACACTAATATACCGGTACACAAGCCATGCACTTCAAAACACTCAAAACACTTGCTAACCGGATGTGGTTTGTAGGCTCTGTTTGTTGTAGTATAAATGATTGTATTTAGTTCCTAATTACTTAATTTAGTTAACCTTACTTCTTCCAGTGTTAAGTGTCGCAGTGTAGATAATGTTTCTTTATTTCTGTTATTGAGTCAACAAAAGCTTTGTTTATGTCTGCCTTTGCTTCGTTTAACGACATTGCTTGTCTGCCTCCAGACCAATTATTTAAAGAAAGAAGACACAATGCACATGCTGCATAAAGACGATGTGTTTCAGTTTTTTTGTGATTGGTTCTTACTTGTAATATGGATAAATGGGTGCTCACATTTACGCAGATATTTGAAATCGGCTGATTTAAGTACCCTTTTTACTTCTATAATTGGAAAAATGCTTATATTCGCGTAAATACAGTATATATATTTTTTTTATTAGGTCATTTTGTCATAGCCTACTTTATCCTGAATCATATGTGGAGTTGACACGTCTGGTCAATTTCCTAAGTTTTCTTTTATTTTTCAAGTTTCCACCCCAAAAAAATTTAATTTATTTACGCTTATGTACATTAAACAAACAGCTATTTTGTGTAAAAATTGCAACTTTTGCAAACTATCAGTTTTCTTACCTATGGTGGCATTGGCGACCATGTTGTACCCGTAGTCAAAACTGATAAAAGTGAGATAAGACACGTGAGAAGTGAAGGCCAGAATTAGCACGACTCCCACCAAGCTGGAAACAACAGGCCTCCGCAACCCCAAAGTCCTGGAGCACAGAAAGACTGAAACTCAACACATGTTCACAGACGCGGTTCAGAGGCTTAGGTCTTAGCAGAAAACGGACCTGACACAACACAAGTAGATAGAGTAGAGGATGACGGCGGAGGCGCAGAAGTAGTCCATCTTCTGAAAATAGCACAAAAGATATGTCCTGTTTCAATGCGTGTTTTCTTAATATGATCTCTGTCCATCGAACACTGCCTTACCTCTGTTAGATAGGTGTCTCTGGTGTGAAACACTGTGGACCAGAACCAGGCCTTCAGTGAAACCTGCAGCAATAGACACAGTTCGTTTTTTAAAACCTATTTTTTAACCTCTGGTATAAAATTATTCACGTGTAGCACATGCAAAAAAGTATTTAGCAAAGAACATGATGAAATTTCCGACTTAGTGTTTGTGTCATGTTGTGTGTATACAGCTGCTGCAAGTATTTATAGCAGCCCAACAAAGGGGCCTAGTGGTTTGAAACCTCTCTGTCACTCTGTTGAAAGCGTGTGTGAACAAAGCATTTTGGAAAAGTTTCCAAATTCAATATTTCAAGAGGCTTTGAACTGCAACTACAGTGAGAATGAGTTAGCTGTTTCAGTATTTGGGAATTTAAGATTATTCATATTTTATATACCATATCATTGGTGTCTCAATATTATAACTGTGGTGATGATGATGATGATGTAAAAGATACAGCACAAACCTTAGTTCACGGCCTTAGTTCTAGAGCTGTGGCTTGTTCTGAATGGAAAAATATATATATATATATATATATGATCCAACAAAAGCATCTCTCACCAGTGAGAAGGCTGTGATGGTGTTGTACATGGGGCTTTGACGTGGGACAGCGCTACGGTATCGCATCAGCATGGTCAGACAGGCCAGACCGTTCAGCAGCGACGCCAAGGCAGAGGCAGGCTCCTCAAAACACAGGAAACGGGCAAACGGCCACTGAAGAAAATCACAATACTGGTTGAGTTTCTTTATCGTGATAACCATGAAATAATATCGATTTCTACAAAGACTGAGTTTTTCTTCCATATTTTTCTGCAATTTCTTCCAACCTTTCCATGGAACTGTGGAACACTGTAGCCCTCCGCCTGATACAAGCCCACGGTGGTCCACATGCACTCGTACCGGCAGTCATCGCGACACGTCCAGCCTGAAACCACACACGACACGCCCACTCACAATTACACCTGAAAATACACTGTCAACAAAAATCTGTTACAGACTATTTCTTTAAATTGGAACCAAGATTAAGATGTTGTACTCTCACATTCAGTACATTGAAAATGTTTTATCAAGACTTACGATACAACTATAAATTTGTGTCATGTCGGTCATTCAGCATTTTGGTACTCCAGTCCAAATTTGACTGCTGGAATTTCTCCATGTAAAATAATAATCTGTTAGATTGACACATGCAATACTTTCTCAACTAAAATTCTGCGTTTTGTTTGAGAACACTAAATTACAGACTAAATTGTCTCATGTTAAAACAATGTGCTACTGCAGCTTCGTAACTTAAGGACAGAATGAAGATGGGATTGAGTCACACGAGACTCAAAAAATGAAACTCGATTACTGGCTGGAGCAGTCAGATGGGTGAGACTAGCAGGTTATGCAGGTTGGTTAGTTGATCTAAAAGCCTCAAACTGGACAGACCTGCATTAAAAAAAAA
>SOMO01000052.1:453839-465852 GCA_028128575.1 Paedocypris carbunculus | reverse complement strand
TTATTAAGTTGTGAAAAAACGAAGTGATGATATTCGATGATATAAGAGTTACTTCTCATCTTATTTCGGAAGGGGGTGCGTGCCTGGAGCTTTAGTATCCTGATGGGCCCAAAATAACCAGAATGGACTTTATATGAAACACAAAATTGGGTTTCTACTCATTTCTATCTTTCCACTTTTCTCTCACTTCTTTCTCCCGACTTATAAGGGAGTCTAAACAGAACACCACAATCTCACAGCTAAACTGGGGGGGTCGACTAATAAGCGGATCGACTTATAAGCGAGTAAATCCTCCCTGCTCCCTTCTTGAGAGAGACACACTCACACGTATTGCCTTTTGCGCTCTTCCTCTCCCTCCGTTTGTACTTTTTTCGTTTTCTGCGCACGACACACAAACGGGTCGCCGTCACAAACGTATTGATACTTTACAGAAAAAAAAATTTGTTCGGAGCGCTCGTGAAGCCCCCAACGTGACACCTCATGTGGAAGTTGTTAATTTTTCTTTCACATCTAGAGTAGGTGGTCAACGTCTTGTGTAGTGTTAGCAAAACAGGCTAGTGCTTCTCATATGTGAATGTTTTATCACAGTAGACATGAATTACATTTTGTGTTAAATCTAGTTTGTAAAATAAACAACAAAGTATACAAACACCTTTTCGACTGTAATGCTGCGCTTTTATGACATGATTTAGAAGGGTCCATTCAAATGAATGTTGAAAAACAATTCAGGCCTTAAAATAATAGGCCAAAACATTCTAAATGTGTATCTATTTAAAAAACAATGGTGAAGATGTGACTGACCTGGATGTGACCCATGTAGGCCTGCACCACCTCCAGGCCATAGCAGGAAATCAGCTCTCCCACCAGCTGACTGCCCCTCCGATTGGCCGCCACCTGCGCCCGCAGGTCGGACAGGTTATCACGCAGGTTGCGTGTCCCAGAGCAGCCTGGGTATTGAGCGGGTCCCATGAGGGCCTCAGTGACCGCTGCAGGACGAGGAGAGAATTAAAAACAGCAGGCGATGAACGTCGACACAGGTTCAGAGTGTTTCTCACCGTGCTCCTGAAACACGCCAGCCGTCACCAGCTTGAAGGAGGTGAAGACTGCGCCCTCCTGCTGCAGACAGGTGGAGTGGGGAGGCATGGAGCCTGGAGTGATGCCCCCAATGTCAGCATGATGCCCCCTGCTGGCCACAAAGAACACGGGCGCAGAGGTGCCAGGGAGGAAGACCTGAGAAGAAAAAAGAGGTGTCTCTTACACACACTTTACACTGTAACGTCATTACGATACATTCAGGTGTTGGTTCTCCACAGGTTCTCAAAAACCACCTTTACCCACACGTCTGGTTCTCTGGTGTTAGTCAAAATGTACTGCAGTAACAGAATATCGGGCATCAGGAACGTCAGACACCTTTGGATTGACTGTAGCATTTAACTGATCAGATGAGCGTGTGACGTGTGTATGCTGCGATGATGAATATCTTGTCTGGTTGATGATCATGAAAGTCAACGACTAGTGATGCTCTTGACACCTGGCGGTTCATAACCTAGATGTTTGTGACGTACTGGTGTGATGACGGTGAGATCCGGAAGGTGACTGCCGCCCGCTGATGGATGATTGCTCAGAATCACGTCTCCCTCACACAAGTCGCCTGCCATCGCCTTCATCTGCAGGAAAGCACAACTTCCACATGAACTTCCACAAGAGCTGAGCAGGGGAAAAAACATTGCAGACAGGAACGTAAGATGCAATGAATGAACAGAAAAACACTGTAGCAGCCGGCAAATGCTCGCTAGTTAGTAATAAACTACCACAAGTGTACGCATTGAAACAGGGAAATCTCTAGACTCTGGATTCAAACATCACCATTATAAAACACTCCAGCTTTAAACACAAGACTAAATATAAGATAAGCCCTTCAACATACTATGTAAGTGGCCTTATCCAGTGCTCTTGCGTCTGGTTTCTCGCTTACCTGGTACTGAACGGTTTCCTGCATGGCCCCCAGGTGAACAGGGATGTGTGGTGCATTAGACACCAGACCCCCATCAGGGCCAAACACGGCGCAGGAGAAGTCCAGACGCTCCTTGATGTTGGTGGAGATGGCTGTTCTCTGCAGAACACGGCCCATTTGCTCTGTGTGTGCGAGACGAGTGAGGTCAGGTCCAGGACATGTGACACACAGATGTTTCTCACCAGTCTTCACCTGCAATGCTCATGAAGCGATGAGAAAAGATGGACAGCTGCACGGCGTTCAGCTCGGTTCCCAGCATGCATTGCACAGAATCGCCCACCTCCACACACAAGTCCCCGTCCTCCGTTACACAAGCCAAACACGCCGGCTCCACCAGCACAGTGCTGATGACACACACGCCATAATAACACTCAACACACTTCAATAACACACATACACATACTTTTATTCTCTCCCAAAGATTTAAAAGATTTTCCCATTTCTCTCTCCTTCTCAGTTTGACACTGAAGATGAGAGTCAAACACATCTGTACCAATTCACTCTCTTTCTGTCTCTTTGTCTGACACACACCTGTTCTGGTTGATGATGATGGCTGGCCCGGGGATGCTTTGATGACAGGATAGATCTTCCCAAAGAAACACGCCGGTGTCCAGGGGACCTTCTTCAAAATAGCAGCGGGTCACCTGAGTCCGAACACACACATGATCAGCATGAACCACAAAAGAGTAAAGACTTGTGCCTGTGTGTGCTATAATACAGTGACGGCTTGAGCTGGCTTTGTCTCTGATCTGGGAAGAACTTTGGACTGGATTCCAGACTTGCCAGATCCGCGCACACGGATGTCATCCACCAGCACCGGCCGCTCGGAGATGGTGAAGCCAAACTCTCTCAGATACCTGACGGAGACACAGATTAGTGCCTTCAGGGTTAGTGCCTTCAGGGTTTTGCAGGATTCCTTTCGATGTAAATTTCTATTTCTGAATGTTAATGATACTTATTGAGAGAGAAGAGTTTATGTGTTTGTGTGTGTGTGAAAGAGTGTGTATGTCTGTATGCTACCACTTGAACATAAACCATTATGATGTTAAATCCTCATTTGGGCAGAGTTTTGATGTAATGCTTGTCTTTCAGGAAGACAGCTTGTTTAACTCAGGTTAAGAGTCTGTTTCTCTCTGGCTTTAAATGTGACAGTTAATCACACAAACAAGAGCAGATACACAGCAAGATATGAAGCATTTGGGTACCGCTGGGTGAAGGCAGTGAGGAAGTCTCCCGCCCGGCACGACTGCGCGGTGGCAGGATGAACAGCGGCTGTGGTCATGATGGCGCAGTCTGTCCCCTCATAGCGCATGTGCAGAAACACCTCCACAGTCACCTGGGATCTGACCACACACATACACACACGCGGTAGAGCTGTAATATATCACAATAAAAAACACTAAATAAGTAAATGGACTTATTTTACCTAGTTATTTTGGGCTACTTTGTACTTGTGCAGAGTATAAAAACATATACTTTTTCTACCGTGGTTATTTACCTGGGCGAACGTGGTGATATCGCCATCTGCAGCGTGCTGAAGGTACTGAATGCTATTTATGAGCACTTTTTTGCACATTTAGTTTGACTGAGACTGACTTTTTGGTATTTTTTAATCTATTTTGTTCTGTCAATTTGAAACAAGAAATAAAAGCTAAAGAAAAGTTCTTGTTTATGAGCCAAGTGGGTAAAATATGTTGTGCTTTTCATGTTCACTGTCTGTGTTAAAATCCCAATTTTGAAAAGCAGTCACAATATCCCGTAAAAAGAGATTTGCACAGGCCTAACATGCAGAAGAGACAGACCTGCTGAAGCCGCGCTGGAGCAGAGCTTCCTCACATCGGCGCGAAAGGCCTTGGATCCTCCGGTCCAGCTCAGAGAACGACATGACGTCATACTGCAGGCAACAAGGCTCCTGGAGCTCCTCTACCACGTCAGCCAGAGCCAGGCCATAGGCAGACAGAACCCCACTATACCTGCGGCAAAGAGGAACATCAGCTTATTTACATTAGCATATGACACACTACATCTAAAAGTTTCACTCACTTACTTGTGAATGAAGACAGTCTTCATGCCAAGTGCTCGTGCGATGGCACAGGCGTGTTGACCTCCGGCTCCTCCAAAACAAGCCAGCACATGTTTTGATGTGTCATGACCTTTGGCCTATTGAGTCGGAAACATCTCGGGTTATTTAAATGAAAATGATGCACTTGTAAAAACTGATTATGGGTTCACACCCTTCCCTAGATGCCTGACACCTGTGTGAGTGCTCTGATTGGCCGACACATGGCCTCGTTAGCCACCCGTATGAAGCCCATGGCCACATCCTCGATGCTCATCTCTGATTGATCACTGCCGGAGGACTCACACAGGAAGTGGTTAATCTCCTGCGTGAGTGCACTAAATTGTTTTAGGGTTTCCTCCAGAGAAAGAGGCTCATTTTCTGCTGGGCCAAAGATCTTTGGAAAGAAGGAAGGCAACAGGCGGCCAAGGGCCAAGTTAGCGTCAGTGACCGTCAGTGGTCCACCTGAGAGAAACATATCAGACGGATAAGTGCTGCTGACTCTCAGAGTCAAAAACAATGCTGATCACATGGTGTCAGTTAACCTTTTCTGTAGCAAGCTGGTCCAGGATGAGCCCCTGCGGACTCTGGCCCCACTACAAACATCCCTGACCTGAAACAAAGATTGCAGAAGCTGAAAGCCCTGAGCTTCCTCCTCATCTACATAAACTTGTGGAGCCTTGGAAAGCAGGCGAATCAGTAGCTATAGCCTATGAATGAAGCAATTTGCAATGTGGCCTAAAATAAAATAAAAAAAACTTGTTTAATTGAACAATTTAACACGATTACAATTAATGAATTATTTTATTCATTTTTATGCCCACAGTTGTTCTTACACAAATACTGCGACAGATACTGCGCTTTTTTTGTATAAACTGCTCTCGTTGCTCATTGTCTTGTCAAAGACAAAAAAAAAAAATGTGACGGAGCGGGGTAAAATTAAAAAAGTTAAGGGCAGGGCTTATTTAGTTAGTTAGAAAAACAAGTACAATCTTGTGTTGTCACCTGAAGAAGAGACGTGAGCCTCCGCCTGCCGCCACGGTGCTGATGTCCAGCTGCGGGGCCTGTAGCGTGATGCCAGAGATCTGAGCCTCAAACACATGCTCGTAGCAGCCGGCGTAGCGGCTCACGTCTGTGGAAGTGCCTGAGCCAAAAAGGACAAACTTAGGGACATGGGGCACACTTCACTCCACTCGTCCGACCTCTCTCACCTCCCATGTCAAAGCCAATGATGGGCTTGTTTCCCGTGAAGATGGAAGAGGTGATGGCGTATCCCACCACTCCACCCGCTGGCCCAGAAAGCACTGCACGTGAGCCACAAAAGCCCTCCATTGAGGTGAGACCCCCATCAGACTGCATGAACAACACCTCCACACCCTTCACACACAATTACAGTCAATGTTAGGACAACAGCATCTTCTCCTAGGCCCATGCAGTTTCCTAGACTTTGGCATTCTCACACGGGTGAGGAAAAGCTCATGAACGAGCAGACAAAGTACATCTTTTATTTTAAATATACACACACCTTCAAGCCTCCTCTGAAGCCAGCGCAGAACTGGGAGAGGTAGCTGTGGATCTTGGGTGTGAGGTAGGCATCAGCACACACAGTGTAACCGCGCGGCACTGCTCGCACCATTGGCATCACCTCACTGGACAGAGACACTTGAGTGAAACCCAGACTCTTCGCTAAGGAGCCCACTGCCCTCTCGTGAGCCGGCCATCTGCAACACACACAACACACACGCAAGCTTCAGTTCTTGGTCTCCGACAAATCAGGCCTGCAACATAAAAAGGTTTTGACAACCTGCTGTTTTGCGTGGGCACATGTCTGTAAAGTGGAACCACTGCAAGGGCAGAACATTCTGTACTTACGTGTAAGAGTGCAGCAGAAGAACTGCCAAACTCCTGATTCCCTTGGACAGAAGAGATCGCAGGTCCTTCTCCAGCTGATGCAAATCCAGCTCCTGAAACACCTCCAGATGACCCCCAGCCTCCCCTGAGAGCCATGATGACATCACTGATGACTGTAGCAGTCACATTTCTGTCATGGTTTATCCATACTCAAAGCTTTTTAGTCATATATTGTTGCATATATGTAGTCCTATCAAAACATGAAACAGCATGAAAGACCCGTTGAGGTGCGAGAATTGAGGTGTGAGTTTGAGGCCCAATTGAGCCCAGTACGTGCCTAGGTTTCCTCCCACAGACCAAAGTCAAGCATTCCAAGTGAATTGGATATTTGAACAAAAGTAAATCATGATAATTACTTTTAGCACCCTTCGAGGCGCTCTGGGCCTTCTCAAGTTCCCTTACAGATGAGGACAACACACTCACACCTTTTCCCTGGCAGAATGGTGTCAGTCAAATGCGCTAGCGTCCACTAACATCAGTGACCATGTGTATGAGTGTGTGACTCTGTGTGCAAATAAAGATTAAAGGTCGAGATACTTAGGGACTCAGATAGAATATCTTAAAGATGGCTAGTTTGATTCGTTCGGATTGTCTGAGACCTCCAAAGAGCCGGTCTAATTCTAAACCATCTCTAATCAGATCACAGTCTGAACCAAACTCTGAAATCTCTGAGATCAGCATTCTCCAGGATTTGAAGATGTCTTCGGTTTCTCAACAAAACGTTTCATAGCCTGAAACAAAGATGCTGTCTTGATAAAACAGGGATGGATGTCAAACATCACACTGCCCAGAAAACAACCCAAAAAAAAAAACTAACTGGAACTAACTCTTCTGCTGGAATCTGGATGCATCCTATAGTGTGCTGACGCTAAACTGGAAGATCTTTGTATGTAGAGAAGCTGCGTGTAATAGTTTCCTACCCATCACTGTCCTCACAGGCTTGTCTCTGGGCAACTGACAGGAGTCATTCTGCAGAATCAGCCTCTCGTCCACCTCAATGACGTCCTCGTACAGCACCTCGGGCATTCGCACCTCCTAAAACACATCAACACACAGCCTTTTCACACATTGCGGGTCTTACTGAATCAATTACACGGTATGGCGCTAAAATTTTTTGACCTGTTGCAATAAGAACATGAGAATTGTATGGTGTGACACTAAATTAATAGTTCAAAATTTTTAGCATAAAAGCAAAAATAAATTTTCTCGACTTCACAACACGAGAGAGCTGCACACCAAAATGTAAGTTTATACTACTCACCAATAACCAAGTGATAACAATTTATTCTCATTTTAAAATTTAGATTTTAACGTTGTAACTTTTTTGAATTTCTGTCATGGTCTGTGATTTTGTTCATTTAAATGAAACATTTTGCAGGATTGGTTGCAGGATCCGATGCGGAAGCATGAAAGGTTAAAAGTGAAAGCTTCGGTTCTCTGGATGAATATTAACCAGTGACTGTGTGTGTGTGGGTGTGTGTGAGTGAGAGAGAGAGAGAGAAAGAGAGAGAATGAGAGAACCTTGGCCACTTTAATGTTTTGAACTCTTTGCTGGTGATTCAGTGAATTATTCAGTTGATTCAAACTCAGGTGGAACACACAACACAACATTTATGTCAGAAAATGCAAAAGATGGATTACAGTTGCAACCAAATAAAATTATGCTCCAGTAAGAGAAATGGCTATTACTGCCCAATTAATCTTGGTTCAAACACAAAATTAAATCTTCCATAACAGATTTGAACTTGAGAATACATAAACATTCAAACAGTTTGATTTATCAGCTTTCATGTCCAATTTCTCATTGACAAGCAGAATTATCTTCTTTCACAGCTTATTTTTATGTTGTATGAAAAAGTTCCTGTGCATATTAACTAAACATTAACCCAGACACTGAAAATCATCTCGACTAAAGGTCTAACGTATTTTCAGCAGTCATGTTCTACAACTTAAATTGATATGCATAGAAAAGAATATTTAACTAGGAAAAGCAAACCTCACATTCTTATCAGACTATTTCAAGAGCTGCAGACCCACATAATTCAGGAAAAAATGTCCAAATCGTTCACATAAAAATCTAACTTTCAAAATGTAAATAAAACCCTCACTCAAGGTTGTTTTATGTACAGTATTTGTATCAGTTGAGGTGCCACTCAGTAACAATCTTTAAATAAGATTAGTTTATTATAATTATTTACATCCTGGTATTAGTGCAGCGTTTATTTCACTAGTAATCACTTGGTATGGAAATGAAGAAGAAAAGATCTGGAAAAACCACTAACTCATAGTAAGATCTTCACTTTTATGGTTATTTATTTTCAAAGGAAGTGTCATTCATTGATGGCTCTCTCTGAAACATTAAACTGAATGCAATGTGCTGCTGAGTAGCAGCACAAAAGTAAATCTGCACGCAGGTACTGGACACAGAGACGCAGCTGTACACAGTTATGCTGATTGACACAGAGATGTACAGAGACTGATGGGGACAAGACACATCTGCACACAGAGAATGATGGACTGGACACAGAGACGCACAAAACAGAGATGACAGCTGCACAGAGACATAACTAGACACAGAGATGCAGCTGGGCACAAAGGGACTGCTGCACACAGAGATGCAGCTGAAAACATAGATTACTCTTACCAGGTCGAACAGGTTTGGCCGTGCCTGAGTGCCAATGTGCAGCAGGTCCCGGAACCCACGGGTGACCAGCAGAGCTGTTCTTTCACCCTTCCTCTCCAACAGCGCATTTGTAGCCACTGTGGTGCCCATCCGAATCCAGCCAATCAGAGTGGAGTCCAGGGGCTGGTCCCGAGGAAAGCTCCCTCTCGTCTCCTGATCATTTCAAACAGAGCTCTGGTAAAGGTTCTTGATTGCCAGAGAGCCATGAATTATTTTTACCTCCTCCAGGACCCTGCGGATTCCCTCAGTTGGGGCATCTCTGTAATTCTGTGGGTCATGTGACAACAGCTTCAAGACTCTCTCTCTCCCATCAGGCAGACGGGCAAACACGTCCGTGAAGGTTCCACCCCGGTCAATGGCAAAAACAAACTTTCCTTCAGACTCGGCCATGCTACAAATTATATACAAGCATTATAAGCACACTACAGCACAACTCATACAGTTGTATGTAATTGTTAGGTCTGAACACTATATACATGTCATACTGACACACACGTACACCGGCCAAACTACAGGCAGACATGCATAGACAATGATACACATACACAGTGACTGTACAAACAGCTAAACCAAAACACACTGAAATACTAACACTCTCTCTCTCTCACACACACACACACACACACACGCNCACACACACACACACACACACACATACAAGCACAAACAATACAGTGTATTAAATTGTAACTACTGACAGCTCCCGACACTTGCGAGCAGAACTTTCTCTGAAAACGTGACCTGCCAGAGTAAGACATTTTTATTAAACTTCTGGTGACCGTTACCTGTAAAACAGAACCTGCTCTGAAAATCATCTGTCAGTCCTTAACGTTATCAGCACAATCCCTTACACGGGCTAAAGATCACAAACCCTGATCACGTGCTGCGTGAATACTCTCTGCTATACAGTACTTACTGCTAAAGTGATGCTGATTATGACGAACAAGAAACGACAGAAGATTGGTGACGGAAAGTGTAGAACAGTCGGATCGTAAGCTGCGAACCTTTTCTGCGGCTGCTCCTCCAGGCGGGCATCCGCTTGGTCACGTGACTAAGCGCGCTCTCGGCCAGAAAGCCACAAGAGCGCGCAAATCTCCCAACAGGTCCTCTCTCGTCTGTGTGAATCTATACCTGTTCACATCAACTCTTATCACCTCTATCTAATTAGAATAAAATATAGTTGTTGGTAAAATTATAGTTTAAAAAGAGGTTTATTTAAAATCATCAGTATATTTAGTGAGAAGCAATTTCGATCCCCCGTATGACGACTGCAGTAGTGTACATTGTGGGCATTCATGTAGTGATACTGCATAGCAGAGTCATGAAAAAGAAAAATGGAAAACACAACAGAGGAAAATAGATCCAAATAAATTTGTATTCTCGCATCAAAAGTCCTAGAATAGTGTTGTAGTTGAGCAACGACTCACATGATCAAAAACTAGAAACTCTTTATGAGGTTATTCCCAATATAGAAAATACATTTAACATCTTGTTAAAATAACAGAATGTCATTTGCTGAATGCCAAACATGACAATTTATTTTAAACATGACAAAAAATGACAGAAGAAAATATATAAAAAAGAACAAAAAGTAAGTCTCAAACTCAAATGTGCAAAAAAAGTCCAACCGCTAATTCAGGTTCAACAGCATCCAGTAGCTTCAGCGCCCTGAATGAAATATCGCCTCGTCCGTGTTAGTCGCGCACAATCACAACGTTACTAGTAGCGTTAAGTGGTCGTTCAAATGTAGTGGAGTAAAGAGTACAGATACTCAAAAAATGTAGTCAAGTAGAGTTAAAGTTGCTTATATTTTTGACACTCCGTAAAAACAAGAAACAAAGTCAATTTACTCCTAAAAAGAGAGTCCGCACCCCTGCGTGTGAAAACGTCGAACACGCGTCTCGCAGACGAATGAGCTGGGCGTGCGCGCGAGCGCGTACCTGCGCGTGCACGTCGTCTGTTCAAAGTTGCGTGGTGTTGAGTTCAAGGCGGAATAAAGTGTGAAAGTTTCCCGTGTCTCTTCAGATGAATACTCATATGGCTTTCTTCAAAGCGGTAAGCACACATTTCTTCCGCTTTACGACTCCAACGACTTTCCTCTATACTTTTGCAGGTTAGCTTAGCAACTAGTTGAAAGAGTCGTGTGAGTTAACTACCGAGTGATAACCAAGATAGAAACGTGCGTGCTGATTCAGTATCTGCCAGTTCTATAAAGCTACCAAGTCTGTGCGATGTTATATGTGGTTTTCAGATCGACGTCGCCTCGGGATTTCCCTCAGCCTTGAGGCGCTGGTGCTAACCGCTAATGCTAACGAGCAACTCGCCAGCTGTCAGACAGACAGCAGTGAGTGAGTTCGCGGTAAACACTGAGCTGCTCTTGCTCGCGCGCGTCTGCCGTACCGCGAGCGTCTCTACGTGCGAGAACGTTCTGTTCCAGAAAGCGCATTGGTATAGTCAGGAGACTGTTTGCGCATTTAATTTCGAATCGATCGTTAATTAATGTTCATTACAATCTGCAGTGAGTGAGGCGTGAAAGCAGTGGCACAGTGAGTGAACGTGCGCCTGTCCTCGTGCTGAGCACGATACCTGAAACCACCTGCTGCTTCTGGCCGATCGAGTCTGACAGGTCTGAGACAACGCGATCCCACAATGCAACGCGGTTGAAGCGCTCAGGTGGAGGTAGTGAGAGCACAGGTACGAGTGGCCACATGCTACACAGTTACACGTACATTATCTAAGCACAGTCATTTCTAACTGACATCTTTCATTTTAACAATTTAATGAAATGTACAAAATTGTTTTCAAATGTTACAAATGCTTATAAAAGTCTGTGATCTTGTCGGTCATGTGAGCAGATTATTCAGAAACGTTTGTTTTGTTTAACAAATGGCTCCTATATTCTGGTTTCCTCAATGGTGTGATATGTTTTATGAACACGTACTCAGGGTTTGAGCATGTGTCTTCCTGTCTGTCTGTCTCTCCGTCTAGGTGACTACGCTTTTAGTACATGATTATATTTTGTATGTTATTACTTGACACAGGACTTAACTGTAGTTTGCATCTCAAATTATGGCTGAGATGAAGCTGATTTACTGGTAGAAAGTTAATCTTTAAGTCGGTTGTGCATGCATATTAAGTGATTGTTAATCAGACTCCGCCTCCATCATAGTTTAGTTGGTTTGACATGACGGTTGCGCAGGTAAGTTCAGGCTGTTCTTTGTGTGTTTGCTGCCTGTCCGAACCTGCCTGACCATTCCTCCTTCTTTCTAAACCATATCAAACACACATCCCCTCACACTTGCTCATTATGTGTTTTCTGCTGAAATCCTTGATTTTTTTTTTTCTT
>SOMO01000052.1:416136-453580 GCA_028128575.1 Paedocypris carbunculus | reverse complement strand
ATTTCTAAATGTATGATAAAATCACAAAATAATACTAATAATGGATGTAATTTAGATAGATGTAAACATTTCATTGATTAATTTCTGTACATAATAAATTATGAACATGCTCAAAATCACCTCATGATGATCAATTTCCATGCAGTTGTAAAAATTGATTTTTTTTTCTGCTGTGCACTGAGAATGTTTAATGAGTCAGAACATACTTGAGCAGCATTTCCTGTAACTGCATCACATGACAATGAAGGCATCCTTTTGAATGTATTTGTGTGTGTGAGCAGGTGTGGCTCTGATGAATTGCTGAGCTGTTGAAGATTGGCTGCGTGGAGAGAGATGGCTCTGTGGATCCAGGCGCAGCAGCTGCAGGGTGATGCCCTGCACCAGATGCAGTCGCTCTATGGCCAGCACTTCCCCATTGAGGTGCGCCACTATCTGGCCCAGTGGCTGGAGGCTCAGGCGTGGTGAGAACGCGTTGCGTGGGCACCTGAGAGAGTGGGATGGCCACCACACTGAGCTTGTGCTTGTGTCTTCTGCAGGGACACTATCGAACTGGACAGCCAGCAAGATGAGTTCAAAGCCAAACGCCTCCTGGAGGCTCTAGTGCAGGAGCTGCAGAGGAAGGCAGAACATCAGATGGGTGAAGATGGCTTTCTGCTCAAGATTAAACTAGGCCACTATGCCACACAGCTGAAGGTACTGTGAACACTTCCTTTGGTCATAACTAGGGATTCACAGATACCGGTATCAACCTTGATACCACATTTTCTAAAGTACTCATACTCGTTTAATCTCTAAAATAATCTGTTATCATAGCAAAGGTGTTTTTCTCAATAGATAATTGATTCTTTAATTCAATTGTAATTTAACTGGTGAATGGAAGATCTCGACATAAGTTTGGTGTTGTTGGATATTCTATTGGAAGACTTCTTAAAAATTAATGTTGTCTGGTAAAAAGAAATGTGTTATTTTACAGTAGTCATATACAGGTATGGAGCAATTTTGCAATACACTATACATTTTTTTAATAACGAACCTCAATGTACTTTATTTAATGAAGTCCAACTGTAGTTGAGACATATAATATTACAAAAAAACAACATGATCATATTATTGAGTCATGGTATTATTTTGTTAATGCTACTACTACTAATAATAGTTGTAATAAATATAAGGGGTTTGGTTTTAGTTTATAGTTTTTGCATATCGGCACTGCCGTCTTCTGGTGTTTTACAGAGCTCATATGACCCTTGCCCTCTGGAGCTGGTGCGCTGTGTCAAACATATCCTCTACACCGAACAGAGGCTCGTGCAGGAGGCATCAAATGTAAGTCTGCTCTGTCTTCTCACACCTACGTGGATGTTGATGTGTTGTGTTTTTATGAGCAGGCGGGAAGCACGGGGTCTACGGCTCTGATGGACGGAACCCCTCAAAGATACCAGCAGATCAACCAGACGTTTGAGGAGCTGCGCGTCATGACACAAGAGACAGAGAACGACCTGCGCAAGCTGCAGCACAGTCAGGAATACTTCATAATCCAGTACCAGGAGAGCCTGAGGATTCAGGGTATGGAGATCAGATCCAGAGCCACAATAAATGCTCCATTGAGAGTAGGGATTCACCAAACCTTTGTCTTTTGAAAGTGGTTAAGTGTTCCTTTGCTTCTGCACTCAGCTCAGATCAGCAGTTTGTCGGGCCTTCCTTCAGCCGAGCGTGTGCAGAGAGAGTCGAGCTTGAAGAGCAGGAAGTCCACATTGGAGAACTGGCTCACTCAAGAGGCCAACACCTTACAGAAGTATAGACAGGTGCTGTACACGCCAGGCCTGATCACACCGCTGTGTCTGCACTGCTTCATTGCTTGTGTGTGTGCAGGAGCTGGCTGAGAAGCATCAGCGCACACTTGCTTTGCTGAGGAAACAGCAGACCGTGATAGTGGATGATGAGCTGATCCAGTGGAAGAGGAGACAGCAGCTTGCTGGAAACGGAGGCCCGGCTGAGGGCGGACTGGACATCCTGCAGACCTGGTAGATTCCAAGTGTTTTCGACACCTTTGTGAACTTATATCTGATGCTTCGTGTCACTTGGTTGCAGGTGTGAAAAGTTGGCAGACATGATCTGGCAGAACCGGCAGCAGATCCGTCGAGCTGAACACTTGACGCAACAGCTGCCCATCCCAGGCCCCACCGAGGAGCTGCTGACTGAACTCAACAGCACGGTCACTGATGTCATATCCACGCTGGTCACCAGGTTGGTTGAAGTGCATTGGCATGCTCAGCATGATCAGCACTTCACTCATGTGTCTGTCTCCGCAGTACTTTCATTATCGAGAAACAGCCTCCACAGGTCCTGAAGACTCAGACCAAGTTTTCAGCGACTGTCCGTTTGCTGGTTGGAGGGAAACTCAACGTGCACATGAATCCTCCCCAAGTGAAGGCCACCATAATCAGCGAACTACAGGCCAAGGCCTTGCTAAAGAACGAGAGTAGCCGCAAGTAAGACTACATGAATCCATTCACAGCACATACACTACGAACACGCTGAGAAGTCCAAATCTGTTAGTCCGTACACTTTTTTTTCTGATGCTTGGTTAGATTACATTAAACTTTAATCTGTTTTTGTTAATTACTTTTGTACACATAAGAGAGTGAGTTTGTCAACATCTGGCAGAAGCTGAGTTGGAATCTATGTTGAGGTGGCGTTTGGGTGGGCACACACACACACACAGACGCACACCAAAAGTTTAATAATAACATGTGTCTGTGTGTGTTAGTGACAGCAGTGGAGAGATCCTGAACAACAACTGCGTGATGGAGTATCACCAGACCAGTGGCACGCTCAGCGCTCACTTCAGGACCATGGTACAGTGCATCTGAACCATCTAAGTCGTAGAAGCTTTATTGTCATTTCAATTTTGTACCACAGAGCAATACACAGTGACGGGAGACATTGTTTATTCCCTGTGTTACACCGAACACATAGTACAACTATTCTGTGTGTGTAATAATAGTCACATAAATAATACGCAGCGCAAATGTTGAGTAATATTTAAATAAATAACAAGTAATAAAAAATACTTGTTTGTAGTCATCTTTTAAATAAAATGATTCCTCAATCTTAAAAATTGAAGCATGCATCAGTAAATGTAGGAGCAGATAATGAAAAATGAGTTTATCCATACAAGGATAAAACAGCTTTTTTACAGATTAGATAAGCTTTTTTACAGCAAAGGATAAATAAAGGATTTATTCATCAAATTTTCAGTGTCCATGAGATTTGATAAATATAGAAACCTATTATTGTCAAATTAATTAAAATGTATTTTAAAAAAGTAAAAAAATAAAATGTTTTTAAAAAAAGTAATTTATTTTGTACAACAAAAAGTTTTGTATAAGCTTGTCCTAATGTATACATAATTTATTATTTACAAACTATACATTAGTGTAAAGTAAGTTTATGTACAGTATATTCTTTTTCGTGCATTAATATAATGATCAATATTATTAACAGTAATTGTTTTTTTTTTTTAATTGTATTGTTTTAAAATATTTGTATTTTATTTTCTTGTCTGATTTGTCTCTTTTTCTATGTCTTCCCTAAAATTCTGAATGCAAAAGAAAGCAGAAAAAAAAATTGTTTGAATCTTTGAAATAGTTTTTTCATTGCAGTTGTAGGTGTGTAAAGAATGTTCTGTGCTGGTTTCTGTCACAGTCTCTGAAGCGGATCAAGCGCTCAGACAGACGCGGTGCTGAGTCTGTGACGGAGGAGAAGTTCACCATTCTGTTTGAGTCTCAGTTCAGCGTAGGAGGAAACGAGCTAGTGTTCCATGTGAAGGTGCTGTGTAAACATCAGCATCTCATCAGCAGCGTGCACTGTTTCTACTCATGTCACATGACACATGTTCACAGACCCTGTCCCTGCCCGTTGTGGTCATTGTTCATGGGAGTCAGGACAACAACGCCACTGCCACGGTTCTGTGGGACAACGCTTTCTCTGAGCCGGTGAGAGTTCGCCGGTAGCGTGTTTGCATTTGATGTAACGGATTGGCTGAATCAATTGGACAAAAAGTGTGAATGTATTAGCATGCTTTCTGTTCGGAGCAGTGAAAAACGGTTGTTTTTCTGTAGTTGCATTAGGTGTAACTCGCTTGAATATTTGAGTTTTTTGTGAAGTTGGTGGAACTTTCTGCTCTTGGCTCTTCAGGGCCGAGTGCCGTTCCAAGTGCCGGATAAAGTTCTATGGCCGCAGCTGTGTGAAGCGCTGAACTTGAAGTATAAATCAGAGGTTCAGAGTGAGAGGGGCCTTTCAGAGGAGAACCTGGTGTTCCTGGCCCAGAAAGCCTTCAGCAGCTCCGGCAGCAGCTCTGAGGACTACAGCAGCATGAGCATCAGCTGGTCTCAATTCAACAGGGTAAACACCTTCCTCATCACCTGTATTATATTAAACCTTATCCCATGTCAATGCCTGATCTGATTTTCTATTCACACACACTCACACGCTCGCACTCAAATCCACGCTAACACTCAAAACACACAAACACACATTCAATCAAAACAGGTCCAAATGCACTACACTACATAAAAATAGTTACAAACTCAAAACAAACACACACAAATTATCGTAAATTTAATAAACACATGTGTAGTTTTGCTTTGACTTTTTCCACAGTGTGCTATAAATTAATCTGTTTGAATGAGTGTTTGATTTTCTTAAATTGTGCTTTTTCGAGTCCGATCCCCAAACCTGTTGTCCCAGTTTTGATTGGCCACAATCAGAATACATTACAGCTGCGTTTCAGACTCTTTTAGTAAATGAATAATACCAAAGTTTCTGTAATTAATGGCTGAATTGATTTGATTGGTAAGATTTTACCCCAATACCCTTTACACACCAAAAACGATGTGGCCTTATTTGCTGGAGTTATTTGTTGGAATTCAACAACTGATTTTTGTGCCAACAGGAGAGTTTGCCGGGCAGGAACTTCACCTTCTGGCAGTGGTTTGATGGAGTTATTGAGCTGATGAAGAAGCACCTGAAGGCTCACTGGAATGATGGGTAATGGCGGGTGCAGTATATGGTGCTGTGACACACAAGACATGTATCACATTGTGTTGTTGTCTGCAGGGCGATACTGGGCTTCCTGAACAAGCAGCAGGGACAAGACATGCTCCTCTCCAAACCCAATGGCACCTTCCTCCTACGATTCAGTGACTCTGAGATTGGTGGCATCACTATTGCCTGGGTGGCGGAGAACCCAAACAATGCTGGTGAGCAGAGAGCAATGATGGGCTACAATTGCCAGAACTGATGCATGTGTGTGTGCAGGTGAACGGATGGTGTGGAACCTGATGCCCTTCACCACGAAAGACTTCTCCATCCGCTCTCTGGCTGACCGCATTAGTGACCTGAACCACCTGCTCTTCCTGTATCCCAACCAGCCAAAAGAAGAAGTCTTCTCCCGCTACTGCACGCCTCCCAACGGTACAGTGCTGCCCGACACATATGCTCGCCAGTCTGACCCCTTCTGTGTTTCACAGCTAAAGCGGTGGGAGATGGCTACGTCAAACCAGAGATCAAGCAGGTGGTGAAGGTCGAGTAAGTGCTTCCAGAAAAAAAGTCTCCTTATTTCACTATGTAGAAATATGTCCACACTAATAAATAAGTGCCAAATCACTGAATTGAAGAATTCACAACCCTTTCTCTCTCAGGTTTTCCTCTCCCAATCCAGATCCAGGGAGTTCCTCTTTTATGGATTCAGCTTCATCTCCCTCCACCGTTGGCCATCAGCACAGCTTCACAATCTATCCAGCCATGTGAGGTGTTTGATTCCTTGTGAGTATGGTTGTTTGGGATACTTGTGTGAACATTGTGTTTGTGTGTGTGTCAAGGGGTGAGACGATGTTAGATGCCGAGACGGACTTCACTCTGGACGAGACCATGGACATGGCGCGGCAGGTGGAGGAGCTTCTCCGACAGCCCATGGAAACCCAGTGGGGCGGACAACAGTCGTGATCCCCACGGGCCGGTTCTCAGAACTCGGCGGGTCTATTCCATGTTTTAATCTGTTCAAACGAGAAGGTTTTACATTTGTTGTTTTATATGGGTTCTGGGTCTCTTGGGTCTCTTCCCCATCATTAACCAGCAAACAACGGCTGCATGGCACATGCCATCTTCTGTCTTGATGCCTTGGGTCACTGGACGAACTTATGGCTCTTGATACTCCACTGACTTTTTGTCATTCCACCTAAAGACCTTGTTTTCAACAGGCGTTTTAGTCAGCCAATCAGAGCTCTTGGCCCACAAGATTCAGCTTCTCCCTCAAATGCTGCAGCCAATCGGATTCTTCGATCCGCCGCCACGTGTCTGTCAGTACAGAGGCAGACTGCACGTGTAGATGAAGCTATATTTGACTGTGAATCTGTGCCGTTTCCTGTTTGCGCTCAAAGCTGTCAGTCAACTGTACTCTTTATTTTCTCTCCTTTTTTATTTCCACAGGAGAGACTCAAACCATGTTCCTGAAGCAAAGCACGCTCGTCTAACCCTGTATGTGTGTGTGTTTTTAGGAATGTAAGAGAACGGTGCATACATGTGTCTCCAGGTCTAAACTACACTTTATTTCTAAACAGTAAAAGGGAAAATGTTTGTGAACAGCGATATGTTGGATTCTGTGAGTCTGAATAAAGCTTTCAGGAGTTTACGTGTGTGCTTGTTTGTCTACGTGCACAGAATTACGTCATCGGCATGCTTTTAGTACAGACCTGTTTAGGACAAACCTCTCCTGTTCACAGTGTAAGAAAAGTTTCTCAGACAAAGTAACCATGACATGAGGATTCACACCGTGTGAGAACACTTTCTTAAAGGACACGCTGAGTGTCGCATCCAGTAAACCATTCTACTGTCATAATTGTGAAAAGTTTTTTCAAACAATAACTGCGAGTCGTCCAGAGAAACTAACCCGAGACCCGGGTTAACAACAACCGCCACCGGTTGCTGTGGAGCTACAGAGTGTCTGTGGAACTTGGGATACTGTTGGCCAGAGCAGGAGGGTGTATAATGTAGTGTGGAAGACGCTCAGAACAGAATGAGGTGGCAAAGGATGACACACTGGCGACCCCTGAATACAGGAAAAGCCGAAAGAGAAGTAGTAATGTAAGCATAAATAATAAACAAACAAACCAATAAAAGGTCTTTTAGTTGGCATTAATTGTTGCTGAGATTCAAGGTTCAAGTTTCACCTGGTACTGTACGTTTGTTCAGCATTCCAAAGGCTTCAAGCTAACTCCCTCTTTTTGATCTGAAATAAGACCGAACATCACGTTAAAATATAGTGAGTTTACACATTAAGATAGGAATGTGAATTATAATAAAAACAATAATTTTTAAAAGTTCTATTATTAAAATGACAAGTCAAATAAATCAACAATGTGGCTCAAACTAACTTTTAAAATTTAGTCTATTTGTAGTCTAGTTCATTGTTCTCGTCAGTCAGTCAGGCAGGCAATCTTCGAATCCTTATCGTGTAGTCTGGTACACTCATCCAATCCAGTTGTGTAAGTCAGTACAATTCAGTCTGTCTAGTTAGTTCTAATATATTTATAGTAAGCATTTGAAATTAAGTGAAATCATTAGCATTTGTCCAATTTTATTGTACTGTATATTTGTTGTACAACGTCAACAGGCTTCAAACAAAAACAAACAAAAACGAAGAAAATGCTTGGGGTACAAGAATAGTACCTGAACTGTGTGTAGAATTAAGAGCACAAGTAAAAACAATGTATTTATGGGAAACGGAGATGGGGGAAGAAAAGTAAAAAAAAAAAAGAAAAGGTTGTCGTAAAAACACTGATGTCCATACTCCGAGGCAGACGGGGGCAGTGATGAACCAATAAGCTTGAGATCAACCGCCGTTAATCACCACCACCACCAACAACAACAACAACAAGAAGAAGAAGACGATTTTCTTGCCCGTGACGCAGCGTGTCCGCCGCCAGGACTCCGTTTCCTACAATCCACCACTCGTAGTCTCTCCAGCTTCCTGTTTCACGAAGCCCGGAGTCTTGCTGGTTGTGTTGCTAACCAGCTAGTAAAGCTTGACCATGTTGTGATAGATGATCGTTCTAACAGCTCGTGCGTATGCATTTGCATTTATGCGCCGAATAACGTGAGGCGAGTTGATTTGTATTTCCTGAAACATGTCGAAGAATCCAGGTGAGTGGTCGTGTCATGAAACGAAGTTACCAAGTGTTGGCTGACTTGCAATGCTAGCTTTACATTTCACATCATAACTTTTATGCTAAACACTTATTTTTCCAATTTTTTTTTCGTTTAGATTTAAAGAGTTTCGTTTACGTAAAGCTATGAAAACGCGCTGTGAATACTCCTGCACGCGCGCTTGCGTCACAGTACGTTTGATATTTTTTAATGGTGCACTCACTACTTATTATCACACACTTAATTGTGAAATCATAAAATGCGCGTGTTCAATTCAAATTTCCGTCAAAATTCACAAGAAACGTTAGGATAATTTTACGTTGAGTTATTGTGATATTGTGATGGTTTTGTGACGTGTTTTCTGACAGGTGTACCGCCGATCGACGGTCAGGACTCGGAAGCTGAAAACCGTCATGTTGTGAAGCAAGAAGAAGCTTTTAGTGATCAGTTCTTCTGTGAGTAACTGAAGAGGCTTGTCCTCACTAAATGATTCAAATGCAATGATCAGTTTGTTTGTTTTTTCTTACATATGTTTAAAATATTCAGACCCTGGGATGAGTTATAAACAATAAGTGTATGTACATACTGTGGTACTTGGGAATGACTCTTCTGATGAAATTTGTGAGTTACAATGCCCGTTTTCAATAAAATATTGTCTTGTTACGAAATTGTATCAAGATAAGACAGGCTAAATGTTGTAGCGACAAGATAAATCATGTCTTTTTCTTAGCGCTATCATGTAGAGAGTTGAGAGGGTCCAGGTGTGTAAAAAGCAGTTCTTTAAATAGCACGTCAAAAAACAGTTGTTGGTTTCAGAGCTAATGCCTCCAAAATACGAAATATGTTGATTTTGTTCTCAAATGGCGCTATTCATTCATATTTTTCTCTATCACACTGTATTGGATTCACTGTATTCTTAAAATCAAAAGTTTCATTTCCTTGCTCAGTTTGTCTACTTCTTTGTTCTACTTCTATGTTGTGTTAGATTGTGAGATCTGCCAGCAGCCCTTTATCGATGAGTGTTTGATCCATGGCCCTCCATTATTCACTCTTGATTCGCCGACACCGCTGGGTCTTCCTCAGAGAGCCCTGCTAACACTTCCACACGGACTGGTGATCGGTCGCTCCAGTCTCCCAAATGCAGGACTTGGGGTTTTCAACCAAGGCCAGACAATCCGTTTAGGGATGCATTTTGGACCTCTTGATGGTGAGGTAACCAGTGGAGAGAAAGTTCTCGACCAGGCTGCTTCTTGGATAGTAAGTATCAGTTACAATCGGTTCATCAGACATCACTTCATTATACATACTGACCGTCATGCATGGATTATGTATGATGCTGACATGTATAATCTGTATAATCTGAAACATATTGTTGAAATTCATCAGGAGTTAATTTGGTTTATTGAACTGATTTGTTATTGTAATGCCGTGTTTGTAACAAAACTAATGGACTTCAGATGTTTTTAATTGCTTTGGCACATGAAAAATATCATACTGAACTTGAAAAAAGATCTAGCGCTTCTGTTAAAGCAATTAGTATCGCTATGCTCTTAATATTTTACTTGTTTGAACATTTTTGGTAAATGTTTTTTTTGCTAATTCCATAGATTTTCAGAGGAAATGATCAGTGCAGTTACATTGACACAGGAAAGGACACACACTCTAACTGGATGAGGTAGGATTTCTTTCTGCTTCTCTTTGTCTCATATATCATGTAATACGTACACATGGCTGTAAATATATGTGGTTTTCTCACATTTTCTGTCTTGTGTTAGATTTGTGGTTTGTTCTCGAAGTGAGTTGGAGCAGAACCTTGTGGCATTCCAGCAAAACGGACAGATTTGGTTCCGCTGTTGCCGCCCCATCAACCCCGGCGAGGAGTTCCGCGTGTGGTATTCTGAGGAATATGCCCGGGCTGTCGCCACCATCTGGGATGAGATCTGGAAGATGAAATGCACCTTGCTAGGTAAGAATCTTTTAAGAGTTTAGGTCCACTGAACAGGTAGTCCTGTCCTTAAATAACACACACACTGTGTCTAACTAGTAATAACACTCAAAATCAGCAGTGTTGAATTGAAAATGTGTTAATCTGGCATTTTCCCAAACTTGGGACATTGAGTTAAACACACTCTACTCTCTTTTCGCACTTGACCCATTAAAATATGAGTTTTCATTTAAAGAGTTTCAATGTTTAAACGGTTCTTTAGTTTTAGTGCAGGTTTTTTCAGATTAAAGTGTATGTAAAGTGCAGACATGTAATGTAATATAGTTTACTGATGTTCTGCCTTTAGGACAAACCCATGAAACCGGAAAGCCAGAGTGTCTGTGTTCTTTTTGTCATCACTCCTTCCCAACACCATTTTACCTGCGTCTTCACGTAAAACGATCGCACCCGGATGTTTCTGCTGACGCGTCTCAGAACCAGATGTTGGTTCTAGATGAAGAGCCCCATCTTCTGTCCTCTGACCCATCACAACCTGGCACAGAAAGCTCTCAGGATCCAGATGCTTCCTCACAGGCTCGAGAGACGTGCAATGCTGTGGATGTGTCCGTTCAGTGCGGGACCAGTTTGAGTGATGCCTCAGACCCCGACGTCCTAAGTGAAGTGAACAAATGTAGTCAGTGTGACCAGAACTTTCAGAGATCCTGTCACTTGAAGAGACATCAGCGTACTATTCACTCTAAAGAGAAGCCCTACTGCTGCAGCCACTGTGGGAAGTGCTTCAGTCAGTCCACCGGCCTGAAGCGACATCAGCGGGTTCACCAGCGCCAAGAAGAGAGCGAAGGAAACGCAGAAGAGTCGATACAGTGTTCCACCTCGTTGCTGAACAAATTGGACTTTTCGCAACATGCCAAAGAAAAACACCTTGGTAAGCGTCTCCGATCCATCACCGCCGTCACAGAGGAAGATGTCGACAAGCATGACCCACCTTACAAACCATCTCCTCTACGCCAGAGAACCGTAAAAAGCCAAAATGGTCAAACCAAAAAAGTGCCTTCGGGCCGGCCGCGTGGCCGACCCCAGAAAAGCAAGTGCGTAGTTAGCAATAAGCGGCAGACGGAGTCGTGTGACCTGAGTTTAACCGATTCAGCCCAACAGATGTCTCCTCACTTAGAAAAAGAGCTTGAAGAACCTCAGAACGTCTGTGGTGAATGCCTGAAAGACTTTGCCTCCATTGATCTCCTGAGAGCTCATGAGTGTTTCAAGTCAGGGAGCGAATTTCACATCTGCCCTCACTGCAAAATTTGCTTCTACCAGGTGAGTAGCCTCCGTCGCCATGAACTGTGTGCTCACTCCAAAGAAAAGCCCTATTGCTGCACCATGTGCCCGAAGTCCTTCACCCAGTCGTCTGACCTTAAGCGCCACCAGCGGATCCACTTGCGCCGGAAAACGTGCCGCCAGACCTCGGCTCTGGCCAACGCCGCCATATATCCCTGCACCTACTGCCCCTTCTCCTTCATCGGCGAGCGCTACCTTCACAAGCACATGCGGCGACACCATCCTGAGATGAGCATGAAGTACCTGAGTTCCCTAGATGGCGGCGTCATGTCGGCGGAGCGTCCTCACAGCTGCAGCCAGTGCTGCAAGAGCTTCAGCACCATCAAAGGCTTCAAGAACCACAGCTGCTTCAAGCAGGGCGAGAAGGTCTACCTGTGTCCCGACTGCGGGAAGGCCTTCGGCTGGCTCAACAGCCTGAAGCAGCACCAGCGCATCCACACCGGCGAGAAGCCCTACACGTGCCAGCAGTGCGGGAAGAGCTTCGTCCACTCGGGACAGCTGAACGTGCACTTGCGCACGCACACGGGCGAGAAGCCCTTCCTGTGCTCGCAGTGTGGCGAGAGCTTCCGGCAGTCTGGAGACCTGAGGAGGCACGAACAGAAACATTCCGGCGTTCGGCCCTGCCAGTGCTTGGACTGTGGGAAAAGCTTCAGTCGGCCCCAGAGTCTGAAAGCTCACCAGCAGCTCCACGAGGGCACCAAGCTGTTCCCCTGCACTCAGTGTGGGAAGAGCTTCACCCGCAGGTACCACCTCACCAGGCACAACCAGAAGATGCACTCCTGACTTCTCCATGGAATGATCCGTGGACACTCCTGGTTTATCATTTCATTGCAAGCTCTTTGAATATGCAGCATAAAGGCTGCAGTGGTCCTG
The DNA here is from genome assembly GCA_028128575.1 of Paedocypris carbunculus. NCBI lineage: Eukaryota > Metazoa > Chordata > Actinopteri > Cypriniformes > Paedocypris > Paedocypris carbunculus. Next base: position 441,222 of record SOMO01000052.1, on the reverse strand, counting down.
GATGTGCTAGATATCTTTTATTTTGTTGTTGTTAAAAGATTAATTAGAACAATAAAAAGCATCACATGGGGTTGGATTTTGAGTACTTTAGTTGAGTTTCTGCTGTGGTGCTCCTGCTGGACGTCCCCTCCAACAAAAGATAAGTTCTCAAGATGGCGGTTGAGAACATTTTCTAATGTTCATCACTGCGTCTTTGTGCTTCTAAATTGATTCTTTCACTTCTGAGTGACGAGGAGCTTGAGTTACGCTGCCACATGGAAATCATGCAAACTCCTTACAGAGAGGAAGATCGATGACTACTGTACTTGGGAGAGGAACTGTTGATGTTAAGTTCATATTTTGGAGCAGTTTTTGCAGATCAATGCAAAATGCGACATGACATTTTTAAATGCATTGTATTAATACGTAATACGGCAAAATTTTAATAGCAATCTTTGTTTGACTTGGCTTTGTGTTAGTAAAAGCTTTTTCACAAGACCTTGTCTCTAATGTGAAGTTTAAGGATCTAAACATCTCAAAAGTGTAAATGTTATGTTTCTGTTACAACAGAACTCTTTTTATTGTTCGGCGTACGTAGTTACCAAGTCCAATGACTGATTACACAGAAGCTAGTTTTCACTAGTTACAACAATTTTGTAATTTTACATTAGTGATAAAAAAAAAAACATGTATGAAAAAACATGTCAGTGTACACTACTGAGTACACTCTTCTGATGTTTAATCAGATTAAACGTATACCAGTTAACGCAAGTCAAGACTTCCTAGTTAACACTTTTAAGTGAACGTGGAAATACATCACCCAACATTTAGTGAACAGAAATAAATATTTCCAAGTAAACAACTTGTGTGAGTGAACACTTTTATGGGAAAACTAGACACTAGTTTTAGTAAACAATACTAAGCAGACGTGCTATAGTTTATGAACACAGAAAGCGTTTTCTTGAAAACATTTAAAGTGAACATTAATAAGTGTGTCCTATCACCCTTTTGGTTTGATCATTATTTGAAGCTAAAACACATTGGATGAGTTTGAAATCCAGTTTTTTTTAATAACACCGCTACATCCAATCACTGCTGCAGATGTATTACCAAATGAGGAGAATAAATCATGTAGATCGAAATTGTTTATTTCATAAAAACACATTAACAAATCACACCAGAGCCTTTTTAACACACGATAAAAAGAGGAACACTAATCATCATCTTAACTGAATCTTCAGATACCCTGCTTAAATACTGACCAAAACTTTCATTCATGTTTAGAGGAACATTCTCTATTAACTGTCTCTCTGGTGTGTGGGAATGACGTGAGTGTATTTTCCTGGAGGTTCGATAAGTCCAGTAAAAATTAGTAGGAATTTCACTTCAACTTTGTAGTCAAAGTTCAGAAGGTGTTGTAGAAGAAAGTTTGATTCTTGTTCCCAGTCTTGTCAGAACTATACTAGGAAATTGTGCTCTGCTTTTAACCATCCAAATGGTGACCTCAACCTCTAGTTTAGATTCTGTCAATCAGAAGACCTTAAGAATCATACAGAATAGAATTTTCAGGGTAAATTAAGTCAGAATGAGATCATGGAGGCAGTGACATTTTAAATACATGTTATTAGACGTTTTCTTGAATATATTTATACACTCGGAAACAGATAGAAATGTACCAGAGTGAAAGTACAAAACCTGCTATTCAAATATGACTGGAACAGACGTTTCCAGAAGAAAAACACTGGAGTACAGAAACGAGTACTGAAAGTGAATGACACTCCAGGTTCATGTCAGTTGTGCTCTCGATATTTACAGGGAATGAAGAAAGCTGTGAGAATCACGGCATGAAGAAGATAGAATGGCATCCTGTTATCAGGGGGAGTGAGAGAATTCAGCAGCTTTCACACGGGTCCTGTGAAGAGATCAGACTTGTAGATCCTTCACACTGGGAGACATCAGTATGTGTGTGACGGAGATCAGGTACCTGCTGGTGGAGCTGAGAAGCTGTCGTCTCTGCTGCCGCTTCCTTCTCCTGCCTCTCCAGCTCCCTACACATACACAACCAACAATTACACTTTCACTACTATTTACACTAAACTATTTGTACCTCTTTAGAAATAAATATGACCGTTAGTAATAGATAAAATAAGAAAGAGAGTGAGGACTTTTCAGACTAACTATTTGAAAAACACGAGGAGCATCTCTCTGAATAATTATTAATACATCTCTTATTATCGCTAAATAATATTATTAGATCACAATATTTTATATTGTTCAGTCTGAGTGACTATGAGAAAGAGTTCACCACAACAAAACTATTTTGACTGTTTATCTTCTACAAAATGAAGGTGTGTTTGGCCATTTCACTCACTTCTGCTGATAGTCTTTGATGAGGCGTTTGGCCTTGCAGTACTTGCGCTCCAGCGCCTGATACTGGGCCTGGGTTTCTTTCAGATGTTCGTCCACTGCCTGACACAGACTCTGGGCTTCCAGCCAGTAGCCCTCCAGCTTCTCCATGCGTTCACGGTTCTCCTGCATGTTCCTCTCCATCTGTGAGCGTCGGCTTCTCCAGCGCTGACGCTCCTGCTCCGCCTGAGTCAGCTGTGTGGCAGAGAACAGCTCGGAGTCTCAGTTGGATCACGCACACCCACCCGTGATGATGCATTTATCAATCAAATGTGTTTTTTGCAGCAATATTGTGTGCAGTAAACAAGCCACAAACAAATATATTTCTTACATTTACACAACAACATCCACCTCTGCATACAAAGTTTTACACATTCACACACAAACACGCATAAATACAAATGTTTTTGTTCTGACTTAATAAATATGAACGGATTCATTTGGATAAAACGTTATAAGTTTGGTCACAGACATGTTTTGCTGTGCACACAATTCATCAATTACAAAACCGTGAAAGATCAAACTTCAATTCAGCACTTGTCTATAAGACTGCAAAGCTTCCTCACCTTCTTCTTGATCTTCTGGATTTCAGCCTGAGTCACTGCATGTTTGATCTGCAACTGTGACAGACAAAAAAATTCACAATACAGTCAGTGTGTGTGTGTGTGTGTGTGTGTGTGTGTGTGTGTGTGTTTGTGTGTGTGTAGATGCAGTAGGTTAAATTAGAATTACATTGTGTGTATCGGATTGAGTCTTACTTCTTTATATTTGTGTGCTAGCTTTTCTGGGTCGACTTCAACCGGAGACAGCATGTCCTCGTTCTCTGCCAAGTCAAACACCTCGATGGAGTGCGGGTATGTGGGGCTGACCTCCTCCTCGTCCTCTTCCTCATCAGTGATGTCATCACCAGGCTGAAGGACAGAGCAGAGAGAAGATGCTGGCGGACTGGATGTTCTGAATATTTGCTCACCTGAAGCACTTCTAAAATCGCTAAAATCCATAAAACATCCATGTAAAATTTTGTCACATCTTTAAATGACGAGTGAAACCCTGCCTGGTTACTGTGTTGTTTAAGCATTTGAACTATTGTGTAAATGAGTTTGTGAGTGACAAATGATGTGAATAAAGTTATTAATTTGCCGTCTTGAAGCGCTCTGGGCTGCGCGGTCACTACACAAAATACGCAAGAATATTTCTCCTCCATCCTCGATGTAAACAAAATACATAGTCTCAGTTTTTCAAGTGCATTTCACATGTCAATCAACAAATAAAATAAACAGAATGTCTTTTACACATTTTCTTCAGAGGAGAATTGTCACCTAACAATTAAAAAAAACTCAAAAAGGAGAAGTGTGCAAAACTACAGTATAGAGCCAAATTCCATTAAATTAAAATTAAAGTGCTCTGGCAATGTTATTTGCTTTTCTTGTCTGTTATTTTTTAAAACCGCTAACATAAATGATAACACTTCATTAGAGACACAACGGTTAGTGTAAAAGAGGTTTTTGCAAATTGCTTATACAGAAAATGAAATTGAAGAAAAATATATAAATATGTTTACAATGACCTCAATTACTTTCATATTCATACTAGCTTCATTATGTTTGACCTTGGCTCCCCAATTAGAGAGGAATTAGCATCTAGATCTATCTATCTAAAAGGATATGTTTCATAAAGAGAAGCGCCTTTTGGTGGCCAAAAGATGTGGTTAACTCTGCTTGCAAAAATAAAGCTGATTTTTTCAATTCTGGTCTAGAATTATTATCTCCAAGCTTTACTCCACAATATTAAGTAGCCAGCAGCAGAGCCCAATGATGAGTTGTGCTGCAGGAGTTTGTGGGAAACTAAGTTTAATACCACAGGGATGTGAATCAGACCTGGGGCTATTTTAAAAGGAATAATTTTGAATCTCCAAGAGAAGATTTAGTTGTATATTTCTCAATTAATTAAAACTTAATATATTAAGAAGCGGTTTGCCAGATGTCGTACAATTACTATAATGGGATTCTACTGTATAATATTGTGGACGTTATGAAAGGAACATCTACCTGACTGCGATATGCTCTGGGGTGATGGAACTTTCATGAGATGATATGCAAGATGGGGTTCATGAGATGAAAGTGGTGAAATCAGTTTGATGATGATTTGAACAATTGATGAAATCTACAATGAAAAATGTTGGTTATAATAAGCATTCACAAGAGACAATAGGTCAGAAGTCACACTCACCTCTTCCTCATACTCTTTGTAGTGGCCGCATTGCTGTTCCATCATCTCCTGCTGCCAGCGTTCCTGCTCCAGAGTCTGCTGGATGAGCTGAGCCACTTCACTCTGCTCGCCTGGCTTCTCTCGCCCTATAGTGAACCTGAACAAACCAAGCGGAAATAACTAGTCACTAGTCAAAATATCGAGTCCTTACACAATATGGCTAATTTTTAACTTAAGCATTTTAATTCAAACTTTTCACTCCTTTCAGATTAGGTTGTGTATGAAAAATCTTATGATTTTATGTGAGATAGTGTTGGTACTGTGGAACTGTTGCCTCACAGTTCTTTTGCATTTGTCTTCACTTCACTTGCCAGTGTGTGGTAGAGTAATAATAAGAGTGAAACCCTTTTCACTTCATTAGAATTAAAACTTTACTGGAAATCTAAACGGTGGAAAAAACTTTGGCAAAAGCATTTGTACATAACTATTATAGTGTTAAAAGAAGTAAGAAGGCTAATCTGTCACGTGCCGGTAAGGGGACTGATGACTGAATGTCTGGAATATGGTTTTTAAAAAAAACAAATTCTCTGGAATTTAACAGAACATCATAAGTCAACTCTAAGTCAACACGATGAGTTAGCCGGTCATGCCAATTGTTCTGTCACCGGGTGAAACATAATCATGATTGTGACAAAATCTAGTAATATTTGAGCAGCCATTTGGATGCACACACTGTCAAACAAAACCAGTAGAACCACCATTGGTCCGACAAAATCATCCAAACCATCAGATCCATCAAACACACAGACAGACAAAACCATAAACAGAACATTCATACACAGTCAGACACAAACACACTGCCAGGCAAAACCCTCAGAACCACCTAAAACAGCCATACAAGACCATCAAACGCAGTCAATCAAAACCATCACACACAGTCAAACAGAACACTAATAACCATCAAACACACAACACCACCAGAATCACCAAACACAGCCAGATAAAAACACTAGAATCATCAAAGATCAAACACAGACGCCATATCTCTATTAAACAGCCAGGCAGCAATAGTACCACTTGTCCAAGGAATGGCAAGGAGTCAGAAATGCAGCCAGGTCTCAGGACACAACGAGTCACATTGATGGTGACTTCTTTTAAACCTTATTGAAACATCATTTTACGCAACATTTTTAGACAAATCCCTTCAATTGCCCCTTCTTACAATGAAACACGTCTCTCTCTCTCTCTGCACATTTAGTACTGTTGCACGCGCTGCTCATTGATCAGTGTCATTGCTGCATGTGAATATACAATGAATATACATTTTTTTTATACAGTGCTACTTTCAGTCTAGCTATGGAAACAATTTAACTTCTGTCTGAATGAAATTGCCCTGAATACATTATTGACAACACGCTAAATCTTACCGGACTGTACCAGAAGTGTTTCTCAAGACCGAGGCAGCAAAGCTCTGTGTCACACCAACCAGGCTTGTTCCATCGACCTCGACAATCAAATCATTCACCTGGATCCTGGAGAAGAACGAAAGTGTGAACACTGTACAGCTAAAGCTTGGTATGATGTCCAGTGAATATTGTGAGTAAAGATTATTTGTCTTAACCTGCCATCCTGATGCGCTGCTCCTCCGTCTGTCACTGTCTTCACAAATATACCAAGCTTCTCCAAACCCATGTCTGCTCCAGCACCCATTCCGATAATACTGATACCCAAACCTCCACTGTCTGGACAACAAGACAAACACAGAGAAAGATTTGAAAGCCCAGGAATCCACAACAAGTTCTGATTACTTAAAAAGTTATTTACGTGGTCATTGTATTTACTCAGGTTTTTCAGTAAGTTGTCTTATATTAACATTATGTTTCCAGACATAAACTTCATTATTTTGGTACATGTATTTATTTATTTATTTTATTACTTTATTTTTTTTTTTTAACTAAAAATGTGTACTGTATTCAATTATCCATTTTTTTTTAACTTGTGCATATGTTTCAGAACAATTTCGTTTTAAACATGCAACTTTGTATCCTGCTTTTTCTGTGTTAAGATTTTTTTGTAATAAAATCTACCAAATCCGCAAAAGATGTTTGACTTCTTTCTGGTTAATGCTGGAGCCTCAAAAAATATTCATTACACACAATCTTCATTCACAGCTACGTCAGATGGGTCATACCTTTGAGCAGCTCAACAGGAAACAGATCCAGTCTCTCCACACGTTTCTCAAGCTCATATTCAGCAGAAGCAGCCATTGGATCAATGTCTTCGTTCCTCCGGTCATAATCCTCGTTGGAATATGTTGAGAAAACCTGTAAGATTTATTTAGTTTTAATGAAGAATGTACGTCTATTCAGATTCAAAAGTAGGCCAGTGACATCACAGACACTTAATTTCCCACAATCCCCTGCATGTCGTCACCCTCATCACAAGTCAATCTGCCTGTGCTTTCACCTGGATTATAAAGCAAGGCATTCTGATTATGACCTGCCAGCTGAGAGTACACATCCGTCTGGACTCAGGAGCCTGAGAAGATGGCGTTGCCTTGCGTGTGTTTAATCTGCTGTGCTGCTCAGGTGTGAGACGGAACTATTCCTATATCATGTGAACAGCGGAATCTCGGTCGAGATTAATCATGAAAATTAAAAACAACGCGATAAAATGGCACAATACAAATTCTTTTTTTTAATCCTTCGGGCTTTTTTGAAACCCTTTTTGGTTCATTGACCAGATTAACTAGTACAGAGTTTAATCTATCTATCTATATATATGTATCTAATTATATATCTATATCATCAATTTGAGAGTATATCTGTCTGTCTGTCTATGTCAATAAATATTTCAGTACAGTATATCTGCCTTTACAGTCATTTGGCTGACTTTACGGTATCTATCTGTCTGTATCCTTGTCTGTCTGCCAGTTGCATATCTATAATGTCGGCACACAGGTTGAACATGGCGTGGGAGAGCCAGCACAACTAACCTTGATTGGTGCCGTGCTAAACTGAATTTTACGCCGCGCAGGGGATTCTTCTTCAACGGACAATCCGGGAATCTCAGAACAACATGTTTCTGGCTCAAAAGAGCAGTCTTCTTCATCCTCGAGCTGAGCGCCATTAAAGTCTTCCTCCACTGCACCGTGATGACTGCAATCAACTCTTTCAATTGCACAGCAATCCTCCTCCTCCTCCTCATCATCATCCTCCTTCATTTCACCGTTCTCCACACGTCCCTCCGTCCCATCGACCACACTGGAGGTACCAACTTCTGCAGTCTCTCTCTTCACAGCCTCTCCATTCTCCAGTCTACACATGTCAGCAGATGTAAGACCAGTCTCATCTTCTGTTCCACAGGAAGCCTTGCACTGACTGGCACCACACACATCTTTCTCGTCGGTGAAATTGTCACCCAAATACTTTTCCATTTCTGTCAGACAGCCCTGATTCACAGAAGCTCCATTGAGGCTCCTCATTCTCTCATCATCTTTCTGATGCTCCGCCGCATCCTCACTGGTCCCCCCCGGAGGAGAGGCCCGGGCCCGCTTGATGGTTTTGCTTTTGAGCGCGCCGACCCCGCGGTGAGGAAGCGGCGGCGTGTTCGAGAGCCGATGAAGGTTGTTCCGAAGCTCGGCAGCCCGCTCGAACACGGCACTGAGCTGGCTGACAGTGGGCGACACCGCCTCGCAGGTGCGGCCGATCACGGCACTGAGGTGGCTGACTGTGGGAGACGCGGCCTCGCACGTCTCGCCGTCGCCGATGGCATCGAGACTGTCCAGAGACTCCGTGCTGCCGTTAAAGCGCGCGACCGTGTCCAGACGCGAGCCATCCTGGAAGTCCGCGGTGCGCTCTTTCTTCAGCAGAACGCAGTTGGCCGGCGTCTGCTTTCCCTCGAAGATCTTCCTCGTCGCCTGCAGCTTGGAGCTTTTGGGCGACGCCTCCGTTTTGCAGTCAAAGCGGTTGACGCGCTCGGAGACGCTGGAGCCCAGTTTCAGCAGCGCGCTGTGATCCACGTTCTCGTTCAGGCTTCCAGCCCGCGGCAGGCGAGCCGCTTTCTCGTCGCCGTTCTTTTGTGGCTCCTCTGCTTCTGTGGGTGAATTGGCTCCCAGCTGCATGAACATGTTCTTGATGCGGTGCACGTTAGAGCCGTACGTGCGGCCGCGGCCGATGAGCTTCGGCTTGCCATCCCGAGCCTCGTCAGTATTTAACACACTGCTCGCCGGCTTCAGTGCCTGGATCCCCGCGGCCTCGTATGCGTTGCGGTGAGGCGAGGGGCTGCGAAGAGAAGTAGAGGTGGTTGGTTTCGATGATGATGAGGATGAGGATGAGGAGGACGATTCGGTCTTCATCATGGTCTGTCAGGCTTGTCCAAAGCGCCGCGATAACAGCATCCCCAAAACGTTCGATTAATAACTAAGCGCCCTCGCAAACTGACATTTTGTCTAGTATCGCGCACAAAAAACGATGGTCAATGGATGCGCGTGCAGCGCCGGTCATCGACCGCACAATCAAACCGCCTCGTCGGTAGAAATGGTGGAAATCGCACAGTCAGACCGGAACGATCGCAATAAGAAGTAGAGCAGTGGATGTGCGCGACAGATGTGCGGGTTTTAATCCGATCGTGTTGATCTGCTGATGGAGGCAGCGGCAGATTTGTGTCTTTCTGCTGCAGCGCGTCACAGACGCCGCGGGTCATAAAGCGCGTCTGTTTCACACTCACTGTACAATCGTCAATTTATAATACAGTGTACTCTTGTTTAGTAGTATTACACTGCTCAACGCACAACACTAAGCAAATTCGGACAGAGAAAGAGAGAGGAATTGGTTAAGCTCTAATAGTATAAAAATCTAATAAATTGACATACAGACAAATAGATAGATAGACAGACAGACAGACAGACAGACAGACAGACAGACAGACAGACAGACAGACAGATAGATAGATAGATAGATAGATAGATAGATAGATAGATAGATAGATAGATAGATAGATAGATAGATAGATAGATAGATAGATAGATAGATAGATAAACAACGGCATAATCATATTTTGTAAATTCATATATTTTTTTAAAGTGTTGTAAACACATTGTCACTGGTGTGATCAAAATATTTGTTTAAAAGTCTGAAAATATTATAGTGCTTATTTATAGTACATTATTTTATAATGCTTCGGGATGTTTGTTTTGTAGAGGAATTTATATCTCAGGAACACCCGATGCGGTAGAGGGCGCTATTTCTATCTTGTTGACCGCAAAAAAGCAAGTGAGGAAGAGCGGCCGGAACATTCCTAAGGCACGTGTGGTTCGAAACAGTAATTTTTATCCAACATTGTGAAAGAAGCGTTCTGCGCAAGGCAAGTAAACATCTTTCATTATGTTAATGAAAACATTTGCTTTAAAATGTATTTGTATTGTCCGTTATGTTTTTATTTATAGAAACGTTAATACGGAGTTTGTTGGTGACGTTATTACTGTAATAGTGAGAGTACTGTGTTCATGTGTGTTAGTTTTGCGATAAAGTTGAGTAAGATAGGTACGCGGCTGTATTAAAACGTTTTTTTTGGTACTGTAGGTTTAGATACCTGGGCATTTTACTTTTTATGTAAACGCTGTTATAAAGTGTCTGTACAAAGTAACACATCAATGAATTACTACTAGCTATTTGAGGTATCTATTAAAATAACATCTTTAAAAAATTGCAACAATATACACATTCAACACAATAATGTATTACAATGTATTGTTTTGTTTATAGTATTGTTTATACCTAACAATAATTTGTTGAGAAGACAATTGACATTCACTACGTTCTTTGGCACGTTTTTATTTGTAGATGCAAACACAGTAGCTCAGGGTGTCTTCATTGGAGTGACATGACCGTTGTGTTCTTGTAGATGACGTCATTAGCGCACCAGTTGAAGCGACTGGCTTTACCACAGCATGATTCCAGTCTGCACACCCGGAGAGAAGCAGTGTCTCTGCTCTTCGACCCCAAAGAAGCCGCTCGCACTGACCGAGGAACTTTCTTCGCCTTGGGTGAGCAGCACCATTAACATGATGGTGTAAATAGTGTCACTTTTTTTTTTGTTTAACTGTAAATATTAAAATTTGGGAGATTTATTTTTTCACAATTATGCGTTATGTACATTGTCCTACTGTTTGGGTTCAGCTTGTATGTTTTCTGTCAAAAAAGAAAAAAATTTAAGTAACAGTAAAATTTATTAAATTGAAGTAAAATTTATTTCATCCTTTTAAACTTTTAGTTAAAAAAAATATAAAGTGCTTTCTGAACCTGTGGCGAGGTTGTACTTTGAGAATATGACAAATCGTTTTACTGCAGCCTAATAATACAGTGTCTCTGCTGATATTTTACACATTACAATGAACTCTTTGGTTCTTCTGTTTTTGGTGGGCGTGGTCAGGCTGCACAGGACTCGAGGAGTTGATGGGGATAGAGCCGGCTTTTTGTGAGTTCCAAGAGACTCTGTTCAGTCATGCTTCTCAGACTCTTGAGCGCAGCGTTCAGTCCAAAGAAATCAACAAGAAACTAGACAAGTCTATCTCGCTGTTCCTCACACGACTCTCGCCGTACTTCCTGCTGAAGCCTGCATTGAAGTGCGTCGAATGGCTCCTGCACAGGTGATGTCATCATGTGGGGTTATAATCATAATAAACTGATTTTAATGAATATGATTTGTGGATGGTTCCTATAAGAAGCGGCGTCCTTGTCAATGGGATTCAGTAACTTTATTTGCACATTGAGTCTTTGTACTTGTGTAGTAATGTGCTTGATTTGTGATTTCAGGTTCCACATTCATCTGTACAACCCAGACTGCCTGATCGCTTGTGTTTTACCTTATCACGAGACCAACGTGTTTGTGCGAGTCATTCAACTTTTGAAGATTGATGATCCAGTCCACAAATGGCACTGGCTGAATGCCCTTAAGGTACGTTGCTTCTGATTCACTGTTGAAAATTAGAAGTAAAAAATTCTTTGGTTTATATCTATACACAAATGTGTTTCAGTTTTAAAATGGCACTTGGACTGAAAAATTAGGCGAGTGTATTGCTCTTGGTTTGAGTGGATTTTATGCGTTTTTCAGGCTAAACAGTTTGTTCTTGTTGTTTTAGATTCATGATATAAGAAACAAAGATTAAAAATAGCTGTTGGTATCATTAGCTATAGTCTAAAAGACAATTTGATTGTTACACACTTTATTAAACAGGTTGACTTGTTGGTTAGTCTGGTTTTATGGAAATCAAATACTGTAAGTAATCAGCATGGTAGGAAAAGCATAGATTTGTGATCAAATCTGCTTAGTGTTTCTCCTAAGTTCATGGCTTTGTTGAGGTGGTGGGTTGGAAATAAAAATAGCTTAAGACTATTTAGTTTAATAATACAAAAACGCACAGACTTGTTCTATACATTTTAAAATACTTCTGTTGTTTTTCAACGGTAATAAAAAAAAATTAACTAGATCTTCAAGAGGAGCATTCTAAACTAAATTTAGAAAAGAGAACACATTATTTGATGCTGATTGTATACAGTCTTTACCTAGTCTAAATCTAGTATGAACGGCTACATTTTCTGCTCAATGAATTTTTTGGGTATTTTTTTTAGGAAGCTGGTGTTCCTTTAGCCAGAGGAACTTTGCTCACACACTGCTACAAGGATCTAAGCTTTATGGATTTCATTTGTTCAATGGTGACTAGATCGGTGAAGGTAAGACCTGTTGGCTTTGTACTTGTTTACAAAAAATGAATCTGAAAATAAAGTCAATATATCATTTTTGTTTTTAGGCATATTCTGAATGTTTCCGTGATGGGAACTGTCCACAGCTTAGAGTTATTTTCTCTTTTTATGCGTCTACCATCGTTTCCACACTTGCTGCAGTGGAGAAGATAAATGAATCAATTATTGCCAAACTGCTGCCACATGTACAAATGGTAAGACACTGTGAAGCGGTTCAGTGTTACACTTCTGGATACCTACACACACTAATATTTTGTAGGCCTTTTAAAAAATATTCAATAAAATTTCACAAAACGCGTGCAATACATTTTATTTATATATTTATTTATTTTTTTAACCCCAAAACACACTTTTTTTAAAATATTATATTAGAATTAATCCCCTTATTTTTTTTATTGCAAGACAAGATAATTACAGGACAATTTCTGACGCCTTTCCTGGATATCCAAACTCTGACGTAGTAAAGAGAGTAAAGACATGGTTTTATAATATTGTTGAGTTATTACTGTTTTGGCCAGTTTTTAAAATACTGTGGTCTAAATATAGAGAAAAATACTTTTTTACCCTCTCTCTGATGTCTTTTTTCCAGGGTCTGAAGTCTGAGCTGTTGGACTACAAGGCTTCCAGCTACATGATTGTGTGTCAGATGGCGGTGAAGGTGCAGATGGAGGCTTCGTTGCTGGAGAACCTTACTCTTCAGCTGTGCAAGTATCTTGTTCGGACTCCAAAGCTCCTCAGGGAAGGTTTGAGCGCCATGATTGTTCTCCTGCAGAACCAGAAAGGTCACCTAGTAGGACCAAGGTAGTTTTCTCACTTGTATTTTTACATGAGTATATTTGTAAAGGGCTTCTTGAATATTATTTGTGTATTTTACTTTTTACGTTTTTTATTAGTGTGACAAATATTTGTTTTTTGTTCAGGTCATTTGAATACCTGAGTGGCGTCCCCAGCCTAGTCTCCACGCTGAAGTGTATATCCACAACACATGACATCAGTCCCATACTGTCCTACCTGCTGCCCCATCTCATTCACTCTGCATTCAGCCCGGATGGTGGGTATCCTTTTCTAGTTTACATCTGCTGGAAGATGGATTATTTATGTTTTCTGTGAGTGACTTCTCCGTTTCATTTTTCTCCTTTCTCCTTGGTTGTGTCTGTGCAGGAGAACTACAGACTGCTTCGTCTGAGCCATCTGAGCGCTGTGTTTTGTTGGAGTCAGTGTTCCAAGAGTTTCAGCTGAGCAGTGGTCTGATGAACACTGCCGCAGAGTAAGGATGTCTGCAAAAAATTGCAGTTAGGAATTCTCACAATGAAAGATTTATTGTATTTGTTATTTTGCTACAAAGAAAAAAACGCTTGACATTGATTACATATCTTCTGCTGCAAGCTTTTTGCTGATCTAATTGACTGGTCTGTTTTTCTGGGGATTGCCGAGTATAGTGTTTAGACGGCTGTATGATTTCTGATTGTTCTCACAGACTGCTGCTGAAGAAATACATGTCCTGTGGTGAAGGCTGTTCCTCTGAGCACATCTCAGATCTGAACCGCAGGGTTCGATTTGCTGTCCAGTTGTTTGAGTCACGGTAGGTTTGCATTTTTACTGGGGTGCATAAACCAGTACTTTAAACGGCATGTCTTACCTTTTTAAATGTTGATTGCAATCTATTCACAGGTATCCGAAAGCTTTAGGTCTAGTTCTGGACATTTATGTCACAAAAATGTCCACTGCGGAGGAAAAAAACCTGCTTCACCAATTCATTTCTCTCACTGTGAGCTGTGGGAAATATCAGGTAGGCAATTGCAATTAGTGTAACAATATTCATCATTAAAACATCAACTTCTTCATAATAAATTGATATGTTATGTGTACAGTAAACCACGAGTAATCACGCTGGTTACTATGAGTTGTACTGTACAACAACGTGCTACAGAATTTTTTTCCCAAGCATTGAAAGTGTCACGTACACACGGATATAATGCTTCTCAAATACATTAAACAAATCAGCAGCCATTCTTGTAGTTTTTCTGTAGTTTTTCATTCTTGACTCTTTCTGTAATGTTGACGTATTGTGATGTGTATTAATTTTCATGTTTATTGTGATATGTTTCCGATAACAATTTTTGTTGCCTTTTTGTAAATAAGGCCTTTTTTTAGGGTATCAAATAATGCAAATGCCTACCAGTTTGATTAAACACTTCTGAATCAAACAAATTGGCTCTATTTATCATTGATTACACAATACAGTTTTCAATAACTAAGGATATTAATCTATGTGAAGACACAGACCATGTTAATGATTTTACATAATCATTTTAAGCAATGACATGAGATAGAAAACCAATAAACTTAGGCAACACTTGTTGTTGTGTGTTCCTGCAGATTCTGCCGGAGTCGGACACGTCTCTGATGCTCAGTCTCAATCACACGCTCCCAGCCGTGAGACTGGTGGCTGTAGAACACCTGAAAGATCTCTTCAGCTCACGCCAGGTTTGCGTCTTCACCTCAGACTTTTCTCTGCTCATCTCAGGGATAGATTTTGGTCTGATGTTACGTCGTCTTGTTGAACAGAGCGGGTTCAACCAGGAGTTTCTGAGAGAAGCCATGTTCCAGAGAATCAAAGATGAGGTTCCTGAGATTGTTCTGTCAGCTCTTCAAACTCTTCATGTGAGATCCTTGTTGTCTTTGAACATTACTGATGCGTTTTCTACACATCATGACTCACATCCTGATCTCCCTACAGCTGAACATAGATCATCTGGATGCAGAGGATGTAGTTCCCTGTTTGATTTCACTTCTCCAGCGTGTCTCACTATCATCAGATTGGTAAGAACTTTGTCAATCAAACAGTTGATTCTACAGAAAAAGTTCATTCAATTATTAAGCAAAAAGCCAAAAGTTGATCTAGAAAGTCGGAATGTTTGCACTTCTATTAGTGTTTTATAATTAAACTAATACATTGATAAATTGAGGTCTAAAATGTGTTTTTATACATGGCATGATTAGGAAACGCAAGCATTTCATAGCATTTTCTGATTTGGTTGTGCTTGAAGGATCGGGGTGCTTAAAGAAGTTGTGAGGGTTCTTGATGATCCCCGTCTCACTGATGGCAATCTGAACATGAAGGACCAAATCAGCTGGGAGCTTTTCTCCTTCCTCTTGGTGACCAAGGCAGAGCCTGGTTGTGCGGAGCTTGAGATGGCAGTGTGTGTGGCAGAAACAGCTCTTCTTTCCCAGCATCCACTAACTCACGACTGGGACACAGGTAGCTGCTGTGTAGTCATCATTAACATGTCAGGTGTATTGAGTGTATAAGGCTTTTTCCACTAAGTCAGGAATTTTAAAACATTAATAAAATGTTTCATGACATTAAAAAACAAATTAAGGCTACAGTAATTTGCACACCGAGAAACCATAGTGAGAGTTCATCGGTCAGTTTTGGAAAACCTTGCACAAAAGTTCAAAAGCATTACACCATGAGGAAAACCCCCTTTTTTTAATATATTAAGATGTACATGTAACTATAATCAATGCAAAATCAACCATTTTAAAATGTTCAGTTTAATTTATTTTTGGTGACTCTTTTCTCAGACCTTTTAACCTGTTTTAAAACAGTTTAAAGTTACATTTTATTGTGGTAAATGTACACAAGCAAATGGAAGTAAAAGCCTTCAAAGAACAACATGGACTGTACCATACAAACAAATAGTGAATTCCTTCATCAAAGTTTTTATTTGGTACATATATACATACATACATATGCTTTACTGCCAGGGAACAGTAATATTAAACCTGCAGTGATGAAAACTGACATTCTCTGGTGCCGTAGAGCTGAAGGAGCTGTTGAAGAAAACCTCTCCCTCAAATGTGCTGCGACTGGTGAACCAAACACTCTCCACTTCACTAGTCCGGAACATGGCCGAAATGAATTCCACCACTATACGCAACATGGTAAGAGTCGAGGTTCCGTGCAAACGTGAAGTTCTCTGCTTGATGCTTCTTGTGTCCCACAGCTGAGAAACATGTGTGATCATTTGAAACTTCAAGCCGGCAGTGTGCAGAAGGAAGCCATGTTTGTGCTCCTTACTAACACATTGCTTCAAAGTCTCCAGTCAGTGACGGAGAGTCACCAGCTCCACACAGCCCAGAGCATCTACAAGCTCCTGGAACCGCTATTACTGCGGGTCTCCACCGCCACATACACCCAGGTCTGACACTCCTCACCCCACTCTCTGATGAAACTTTAGTGTCGTAATCCTGAATCCACTCGAATCTTTAGAAATCAGATTGAGGATGAGCACGAGAAGCTGATTTTTGTGTGACTGAGTGTGAAACTTGTTTTAAAGTAGTAGCGTGTGTGTGTCTTTGTTTTAAGAGTTCAAGAGAATGCGTGTCTATTTGATTAAATGTCTTGGAGAACGCGTGTGTGTGTGTTTTTAAATGATGGATTGAACTCAAAAGAAATCTTGAAATCTCAAGTGTACAAGCATAACTTACACACACATTCAGACAAGAAACACTCAACCGGTGCCCTGAATCCACAAAACGGTAAACACTAGATCTCGTATTAAAGCACACACAAACACCACACTGAAATATAGACACACACACACACACACATTCATCACCATAGATGCTCACATACATACCTACACAACATATGACACAAACACACAGGCACACACTGACATTCACTAACTCTGGTTTAACGGGTTCTGCGGAGTTGTTTCTGTTGTCAATGTGTGTGTGTGTGTGTGTGTGTGTGTGAACAGGTCAGCTGTGACGAGGCGCAGGCTCGTGTGCCGGTGTGTGTGGCTTTGGGCTCTTTCCTTCAGAAGGTGGGATCCGGCACCAGTGCAGAGAGAGAATATCACTTCCTCCTTATCTCTCTCCTGCGTCTCTTCATCTCCACACTCAAGTGTCAGGATCCGGCGCTCACAGGTATTCTGCCCAAACACAAGCCACGTGCCACATTGAACAACTCAGTGTTGAGTCCTAATAGTTAGAATCAGAACACTGAAAACTGCCAATTTCAGTTTTATTATTAACATCATTCATAACGGAGAACTTTGTTTTTAGATGAGTCCTGGTGGAATCCAGAAAACATGGACGCCAGCACCTGCTGTTATCTTGAGCTCCTGCTCCGCTTGTTTGACCTCGTGACCTCAGGGGCCAGTGAAGGGCCGTTGGCTCCTTGCTTCAAGAGTGTCATGCAGCTTCTGCTTCAGGTGATGTGCTTTTCTAATACGGATGGATGATTACCAGATCTACGCTGACGTGTACATCCATGATCCTCCTGTAGGTTCATCTCAATGAGCCCATGTTCCTGTTTAAGTTCCTTTCGTTTGTCTGGAGCTATAATTGTAATCTGGGTGATCAGCTGGACTGTCAAGTAAGCTTTGTCCATCAGACTCGCGCACTGTACGTGGGAAAGGCTTTGCTTTCTGCTCAGCCCATCAAAACGCTGAACATTCTAGTATCCGGTTCCTCACCAGGTATGTAACACTCACATGCCCAGAAAATGAGTTCAAGATCATTAATGTTTTTGCATTATGAAATACGACTGAAATTTAGTTTCTAGTGAAATACACATAAGAAACACTGGCGTTGACCACAGATGAGCATAATTTAGACTGAAATGCTCAAAAAAAATATTACAAAAATTACAATAATATAATATTTGTCACGTCATATCTTACTGATATCGTTAACAATTTCATTTGTTTCATTTATCTCTTTGTATTTGCCAACAATGTTTTAACTGCTTTTTTGAATTGGCAAGTATCTGCTACACTTCAACAGGACACCAATCGGACTGAAATGTCTTGTTCTGCAGTGTTTCCCAGCTTACTGGTGTGTCTGTGCTCGAGTGTGTGTGAAGTCCGGAGAGCCAGCATCGCTGTGCTTCAGTCTCTGTCCGG
Organism: Paedocypris carbunculus; assembly: GCA_028128575.1. Taxonomy (NCBI): domain Eukaryota; kingdom Metazoa; phylum Chordata; class Actinopteri; order Cypriniformes; genus Paedocypris; species Paedocypris carbunculus. The sequence goes on along the minus strand of SOMO01000052.1, from coordinate 422,948 downwards.
TGTCGTTTCATCTCCATATCACGCTCTCCTGGAGAAACTCCTAGAGAGATCAGATGAGATGATCACAGACCCTGCGTTCCTGAGCCAGGCTCTGTCCAAGGTCTACGATGAGGCGGTGCAGAGGAAAACCAAGGACAAAACACTGATGTCGTTGGAGCAGCTTCTGCATTGTGTCCAGTCTTCTTGCTGCCCAGCCTACATCTCTAAAACTTTGCTGCGGGTGCTTGAGCACGTGCGAGGAGAGGTACAGCTTCAGTTTAAAGTCGAAGACGTTATCACACCACTGTGCAGAGCAAGAACACGGCAACAACTAACAATCGAATCCAACCGCGTTATCAAATGACAGAAAACAAAACATTGTTTGTGGCTTCATTTTAGTTACATTGTTTCCACTTCAGTCAATTGTCTTCTATTCTCTGTTGCCGTTATTCTTTTGTCATTGTTTATGCCTCTCCTGGATCATGTATGTTTATTTATGCAACAAACACTTGTAATGCATATGGACATTTTAAACTTAAATTGGTGCTATTTGTTCCATTCATTTAATTATTTTGAAAAAAAGTAGTATTATACAGTAGATTTCAGAGCAGTTCATCCACATGGTCACAGCGTTGTACTTATGGTGTACTGATGGGTTGAGCCCTGCAATTGCTTCTTCGAGTAATATTTTTCTTGTTCAAATTACTTACTGTTACTCTGCTTTACTGTTAATAAAGCTGTTTGAACAAGTTCCTTATCTCAGTAATAGAATAGTCACTCTACTGATGACTCTGGAGCATAAGTAGTTTTTGCTTCTTGGATTGAAGCAACAGTTTTTTCATTACAACTCTTAAGAAAACAAAGGAACAATGTCTTGTTGGCCTCGTTTGAAAAAATTTTTTGTTCTTTTTGCAGGCCATTCTAGAGGCCCTTCTACCACCCATAGATCGACTTCTGGAACAGTGCATTCCAGATTCCAGCTCCTTTCTTCCAGATGAGGCCCTTCTTCTTCAACTCCTCATGAGCAAGTACTGTGAGAAGTCTGTGCCATTACTGGCCAAAAACCCCAGAAGCCTGGACGTCTTCATCAGGGCCCTGGGCACCACAGGAAAGCCCTATCCCACACTGCCAAGTTTCCAGATCATTGCACTGGAGCGGGTAGGTTGTGTATATAATTCTTTCAAACTGAAAATTCATAATTTCTTGGCATTTAAATGGCGAGTGAATTTGTTTTCGGGTTGCTGGGATTGTGATTGCTTATACGAATGGTGTTGTGTACTTATCAAAGAAGTTCAGTATAATTAAAAAGGCTCATTCACGTTCTCAAATCATCCAAAACAAGAGAGACATTAGGAAATTAGTAGTGAGAAAATGGTGTTTTATAAACACAATTAACTATACGAGACCGGTTCAGTTGATGCTGGCGATGTTATTTCCACAGATCACTAAAGCGTTCTTTGCTGCTATTGAAGATGTGAACGTTCAGCAGAAGATCCTCTCGGTGCTGTTTGACCTGCTGGTGGAAACCAAGAACCCCGACTGCTCACAAGCTATCAAGAGTGTCTTCAAGACGGTACCACCAAGAACTATAACAAAATTCAAATTTTATTTGTCACATACAAATTATACGTGGGACAAAATGTGCAAAGGGGGAACAATAAAAAGATAAAAAAATAGAAATATAATAAAAACAAGATATGAAGATAAAATATGAATAAAAATACAAAATAAAATTAAAAACAACTGAATACCGTAGAAGTGAGTAAAACACAATTCACATGTATCTGCAGATAAAACATTACTATCAGAGACCATTCTGTAATAAATAACACTAAAACAAACTGCTTCATCACATGGTTGCAGTTGTGAGCAAACAACCAGCAATAAAGCAATCAGATCAACCTGTGTTTGTGACTGTGCTGCAGATTACGGTAGACGGCGCTTTGGTGGCCATTGAACTGATGCCGGCAGAGAAGAGCAGAGTCGCCGCTTCACTTCAGCAGACACGCAAGAGCAAAAGACTCCAGAGGTGAAGACTTCCTGCCCGGATACTACACAGCACACCTCCGATATCATCGATTTAACCATAGTTCTTCCGACAGCCACACACTGGACGTCTCGGGGGCTGTGCCACCGGTGGAATCCGTCTGCTGGCCCAGGGTCACCATGATTTTAGAGTTGCTGCAGTACAAGAAAAAGCTAAAGAATCCTCAGTGCCTGGTGCCTGCTTTATTCAGCTTGCTCACAAGGTCAATCTTCTTTTCACATGTGCTTAGGTCCTTTTGGGTCTTTGCTTTGCTTATTCCATCAATTCAGTGAATTGTAGACTGTCACTCAAGGTCTTATGCATAAGCTCAGAGGTGCAGATTGGTTTTAGTGTCTTGTTCAAGGACACTTCAGATATGGCTTCAGCTGGTCGGCTATTCAAACTTGCAACCTTCTAATTTTATTAAGCCACAACTTACCTAAGTGAATGTGTAAAGACAATGAGACCTGAGACATATGCTGCTATATTACCATGGATGTTTACAGACAAATAAGCCCAATTTGTGACGTGACAGACTCTTTATGCTTCACTCTGTCTTTTTTCAGGGAGCGTGTAGTAAACAAGTGAGATACTCACACATTGAAGAATAATTGAAAAATGTGTGTTATAGATGTCTGGAGCCTGAAGCAGCCGATCAGGAGAACATGGAGTACACAAAACAGCTGCTGCTCGCCTGTCTGCTCAACATCTGCCAGAAACTCGCTCCTGCTGGAAAAGGTAAAGCCTGCATGCTTTCACTAGGCTTTAGACCATCAGTGTCAGGACCTGACGTTTGGATCATATGAGTTCTGATTTAGAAAAATTTTGTTTGCAGCTCTGCCTTGTGCTCTATGGTCTTTATCTTTGAACAATAAATATTACTTACGTCACAGTTTAATCTGAACACCATACTTCTGAGAAATTGTCTCCTCTAGCGTGCTGTCGTTATTGTGCTGGTGTATTCTGAAAGCTTAAAGACGTTCCTTCTTTTCGTACTTTCCATCACATTGCTTCTAATAATTCTAGTCATTCTGTTTTCTCTGCAGATCTGCTCGAGGAAGACAAGTTCAATGTGGAGCTGGTGGTGCAATGTGTTCGAACGTCCAACATGCCTCAGACTCACCATCACGCACTGCTTCTACTTGGGGCTTTAGCGGAGATCTTCCCGGTGAGTGCTCGTGCACACCTGTAACGTGGACGCGTGAGATAACATCAGACTCTGATTGCTCAATGCCTAAAGTTAAAATATCGGCCTTTCTTTCACTGCTTGCAGGAGAAAGTTCTTCACAACATCATGCCCATCTTCACCTTCATGGGTGCCAGCATCATGCGGCTGGACGATACATACAGCTTCCAGGTCATCAACAAAACCGTTCAGGCTGTCATCCCTGCTCTCATCAAGGTCCGTATGCTTTCCTCGACATGCAAGAACCGCTCCTTGACTGAAGAACTGATGAGAACTTCTCCACAGGCCCATGAGGAAGCCACGGAATGGTCTGAAGGCCGTGTGGAGATGGTGGTTACTCGCATAATGCACGTGTTTGTGGATGCGCTTCCTCATGTGCCTGAGCACAGACGTATTCCCATCCTCGCAAAGCTTCTGGCCATGTTAGGCCCGTCTAACTTCCTGTGGATCCTAATGCTGCTTCTGTTTAAGCAGCATGTCACACAGACATCCGTCAACACGGCCAAGGATGAAAAGGTACAAAAAGAGGGATCTCAAATGCAAGCATGTCACTCAGCGCTTGTGCTTTTCACAGGAGGCGGTGGTGGAGAGAGATCAGGACTTCTGGATCTCCGTTTGCTGCGAGTTTGAGGTCAAGGAGCAGCTCACGGCCCTCATCAAAATCCTGCAGTTTCAGAAGACACTGCCACAGGACAGTGATGAAGGTGAGTGTTTGAGCGACGTCACTGTCGACCAACAAATTCTATAGGAAAAGTTTATGGTATTAACAGACTGTCTGAAAACCATTATTTGTTATTGCAGCATCTGTAAAAGGAAAAAAGAAAGAAGAAACCACATCAGACCTGATCTTTAGCGTGGAGAGTCACAGTGGCAAGGACCTGCGGCATTTCAAGTTCATCGCTGTCTCGTTCATGACTCAGCTGCTGGCTTCTGACAGTTTTGTGGGAAAGGTAGATCCTCTCTGGCTGAAACGGTGCTGCTGGTGTGAGGCTGAGAGTGATGCTGTGGTGTTTCACAGGTGGCCGGATGTGTGGATGTGACAGAAAGCGCTCTGCAAAACCTGCAGCAAAGGTGAGCTAGCCTCCCGCTGACTTCCGTGTGAAGCCGCTGACTGAATGTGGTTTCTGTGTTAGTTTGCTGGAGGAGGTTCTGCGCTACATCCACGTGGTCGCTCGCTGTGTTGAGGACAACTCTGACAAACCCACCGCCAAGTTCTGGAGAGCTCTGCTCAGCAAGACCTATGACGCCCTGGACAAGGTGAGAGGAGCATCAGTGTGTTCTGATAATGAACACTCACTCCACTTGCTGACCTTCATGTCAGCAAGGTTTATCAGTCTTCTGAAACATCGGCTTCTATCGACTGTGTGTGGACAGGTGAACGCTCTTCTGCCCATGGACACCTTCATCACCGTAATGAAGGGGCTGATGGTAAACACTCTCCCTTCAGTCAGAAGAAAGGCCATGGAGCTGCTGAACAACAAGCTGCAGCAGCGAATAAAGTGGCAGGAGGATCAGGTTTGTGCATTTACTCTATTGCGTGTCCTTTTACTGAGGTATTAAATCAATAAGGTGATTTATTTATTTATTTATTTTTTGACAGATCGCTGCTCTTCTGGACCTTATTGACAACCTTCTTAACATCGTGGGCCGCAGTCATGGACAGATTCCTTCTCCTGAAGAAGCAGAAGTGGCCATCAACCGTCAGACAGCCCTATACAGTCTTAAGCTGCTGTGCCGCTGTTTTGGCCCTAGCCACAAGGAGGCGTTTGTCCCCGTGTTGAAGAAAGCCGTGGAGCTGGTTTCCTGCAGAACCGAGGAGAAGAACGTGACAGGAAGTGCACTTCTGTGTGCGGCCGAGGCCACAGCCACGCTGAAAGCACTTGCCATTCCTCAGATCCACAGGTAGGTCACACCAGAGCTGAAGTTGTTCTGTGCGGGGACCTAACGCCGCTCCGTGTGTGACGATGTCAGGCTGATGCCGGCAATACTGGACACGCTGAAGGAGAGGAAAGACCTGATGAGCAGTGAGGTCTATCTTCTGAGCGCTGTCACCGCACTACAGAAGGTTTCTGAAACTCTGGCGCACTTCATCAGCCCGTATCTGCAGGACACCATCATGCAGGTCAGTGAAAGTGCTAGAAGCTGCTGCGATTACGTGCCTTTTGTGACAATTTCCTTTACGTGTGGCTTTAGGTTTCACGCTTGACGCTAGTGGCGGACAAACTGGCGTCTTGTCCTCAGTTGACCGGACGTCTGTCTTCTCTCAGCTCCACGCTCGCCACCAAAGTGCCCTCTAGAGTTCTGCTTCCCGCACTGACTGGCAGCTACGGTCTCCTGCTGGAGGAACACCAGGTACTGTCCAACATAAAGAAGTTGTTGAGTCTATAGCAGGGGTGGCCAACCCGTGGCTCTTGAGCCTCATTAACTAGTTTCATGCGGCTCTTCGGGAGCTTTCACATGACATGAGTCCAAAATGCACACAATGTTAACTGTTGAAAAATAACCGATATTATCATGTTGGTGTGGTTATTGTCATTAAATCTGGCTGAGCAGAGGTCTGTGTGTGTGTGCATACAAGATTAAGGAATGGGATGATGTTTATGTGTGGCCGTGTGTATGATGTGGCTCTTTACGGCTCTTTGTGGCTCTAACACAGAAAAAAAGTAGCTCTTGGTGTCTGACTGGTTGGCCACCCCTGGTCTATAGAATGCCATGCCTGCCTCGTTCGATCTTCTCCTGAAATTTCGGGGGGATTAACAACAAATTGTGGCCCATGTAAAGATCGTATTGATTGTATTTTGATCTGTATGATCAGATGCTGCTACTTTGTTCTCGATAAGACCACTGCATTATTCCCATAGTTTAATTCCCATAACCCATAATTCTCTGTCCTCTGACAAGATGGTAGAACAGTTCTTTAGGCATTTAAAAATTATCTTTGTAGTTACCCAACATTTGATATTTGTTGTTTCTTCTTCAGGTGAACGTTTTATTCTCACAACCTTTAGAGTTTCTTATACGGGAGGGTTGTAACAGTTCTTGATAGATCTTTTGATGAACTAGAGCAGCAGCATGTTAACTTCCACTTAAATGCTGAATGTAGTGACTTCTTTTCTTATACAAATCATATTTGTGACTTACAGGACAGACTGAATCCAGTTACAAACCTCCTGAAGGAACACATTGCTGGCATGGAAAAAGACACACTCAACAGCCACCAGTCGGAGCTCACCTCCTTCTTCATGTCTGCTCTTGATTTCCGAGCACAGCATGGCCAGGTACGGTGCCTCTGTTCTTGATCCCGTTGTTCACGCACAGGTTGACGTGGATGTTCTGTTGGACAGGGAGACCTGAAGAAGACGTCCGAGGTCGAGGCCACAGTGATCGAGTGTCTGCTCGTGATGGTGATGAAGCTTTCTGAGGTGCCATTCAGACATCTGTTCTTTAAGGCAAGTCATCATGTTTTCACAAAAGCTGACAGTGCCTCCTACAGCTCATTTTTTTTGTAATATTGTTTTGTGTTTTTCTTTATTTATTGTTTCAGTAAAAGTCACAAATTAGGTTTGTTAAAAGAAGAGAAGTACCGTATTTACGCGAAAATAAGCACCCCCTATTTTCACA
>SOMO01000052.1:385072-396426 GCA_028128575.1 Paedocypris carbunculus | reverse complement strand
TAATATGGTTTACATCGGTGTATATCATTGCAATTGTTTCTCTGGTAAAGACGTTTCCTGAAGATCTCGGAGACATGCTGCAATCGCTGAAGTTTCTCCACAACTGCCACAGATGGCAGATCTCTCGATCCTGTTCTGGATTTGTATCCCAAATCAGGTTTTTATTAAACCACAACACACTTTCTATTCAGCGCGCGCGCACACAAACATACTGCAGTTGTTCAAATAACTCAGCATCTTTTTCTCAGGTACATTGCGAGATTAAAGGAAGACGATGAAGCCTGTCGAGACTCTCTGAACTCTGGGTCGTTTCTGCTGTATCATACACTTGCTCCTCTACTAAAGAAGACCAACAGTGGCTTTTACCATCTGGCTTCTCTGAACTTTTCTGGTCTGAGTTCTACAACAACATTTCTAAATCTCAAGATATATGAAACCATTCACAATACAGAATGTCTTTGAACAGATTTAGAACACATACTCAAGAAGCTTGGGACGAACAAAGAATTGATCAACGAATCTGTTCTTCTGGGATGCACTGAAACAAGTCAACCACAGTTCTCCTTGGAATTGGGTCAGAGAAACAAATTTCAGTTTTTTTTTTTTTTTTTCGAAAAAGTAGAAAAATTCCAATTTCCAAAAAGTTTTTATTTTTTTAAGTATTGTTTTTACCCTGAAAATAAGACCTACTGATTCTTTTGAGATTTATTGTGTATTGTAAAATACGCATATTCATGTTTTTGCGCTAATTTTAAATTAGATTTTTTGAGTTTTTTTTTACTTAATTTCTATTCTGTGTGGTTGTGTCTCTCCTGCAGGAGATCTAGACCGCACAGCTGTGGAGCGGGAATGTGGAGGAGTGTTTGTGGACCTCAGGAAAGCTTTCTTCATGTTACGTAGAACAGAGTGTCCTCTTGTGGCCAAAGTTTGTACAAACACATTTTCACATTTTGAGCACACTAGTGACTCACTAAGAATTAAGTAGATCTTTGGTAATTCTTTGACTTTTGTTGCTGTGTGTGAATAAATGTAACAATGATTTGTTGCAACATTGCTGTAACGGGTGGTTTTATATGGTCTATGTGCTATTGTGTTTTAGGGACAAGCTCTTCTTCGGTGGCATCAGACTAGTGGTTTCTGCAGTGCCACTGGGCAACCCACTTACAGGAACCAGTCAGGAAGTCACAGAGTCTGCCAAAGTAGTGGCATTACTTACTACCCAAAAGTAAGAAAATGCTTTTGTTTTACAGAGAAACTGCAGACAATATGGCAAGTTTGTGCCACATTATGTTGTGCCATAATATGAAACCTATACTATAATCGATTTCCAAATTTCCTGAGATTTCCTCAGAAATGGGTGAAACGGATTTAAAAATGGTTGAGTGTTGGACATACTGTATAAACATAAAAAAAACTAATAAAGCTGGCAAGCCAATGAGAAATGTGTCAGACTTGAACCTTTGTGTGTCAGACTAGAACCTGTAAGTTAAATATATTGTTACCAGCATAGTAACAGACAATATATCAAAAACACATGTTATCATTTAACTGTTATAATGCAAATAATATCACTTGTGTATATTTATGAACTGTAAATGTTTGTCTTGGTTTTGTAGATGGCACCAGTGGTGATTGTGCTGGTGTCTGATGGGAGCAGATGTCTTCTGGGTCGACAGGCCATGTTTCCTCCTGGCATGTACAGCGCATTATCCGGCTTCTGTGACATGGGTGAGTTACTTTTAGTAATAAAAGACATGGGTTTAAACTTTCGTCCATGCCAGCACTGATTTATGCTTTAAATTGGACATAAGATTAGACTTGAGATGCTGCCATTGGCTCTACAAGGTAGAGTTAGGAATGGATTGATGAATGAATGTTTGGAATGATTTTGATTGGCTAGTGTTTGTATTAAGGAATTGAGTGGTTAGTTGAAGAGTTATTGAAGAGTTTGGACATAAAACCATGAGTATGTGGACTTAAAAAGTTAAATGTGCATATAGAACACTGTTTTAATGTGCATATAGAACACTGTTTAACACTGTTTTAATTTGCTTAATTTGTATATTAATTGTATTAAAGTAGAAATATTGTGAGATTTCTTGTAAGAAAAACAGATTCTTTAAGATCTGTGTTTCATCAAAAACCTTAAAAGACTCAGGTCTGGTCTTCTTTCAGGAGAGTCACTAGAGGAAGCTTTGCACAGAGAAGTGGCAGAAGAAGTGGGTCTGGAACTGGAGACTTTGCAGTTCTCTGGATCACAGCACTGGCCCTTCCCGCACAGCTCCTTTATGCTTGCCTGCCATGCCACAGTAAAGCCAAATTCTCCCCAGGTTAGCCGTGGATCTGCTTATATCCTGGTGCTGATAATAATAACAATCATTGAAAAATCACACAAGATTTGATGCTTATTCTTTCTAAAAGATTAAATTGATTTTGTTGTGACAGGTGAATATAGACAAAGCAGAATTGGAAGATGCTCGCTGGTTCACTCTCGAGGAAATCCAACATGCTTTGCAGATGAAGACACCGCTGAACAAACTCAAGGATGATCCACCTCGGTTTTGGGTCCCGCCCACTTATGCCATAGCCAATCAGCTCATTCAGGAATGGGCCAATCAGCAGCAGCAACAAACTCAGACATCATAGTGTTAATCGTGTCCGGTTGTGTAAATAGTTTTTAATGACATACTCTCTTTTATCATCAGTCATAAAAAACAACAACCTGTGGACCAGCAGCAGAGCAGATCACAACACGGTTAGGGTAACTAAAATTATCCTAAATAAAAAATGTACTTTTTGACGTAGCATTTTCGGCTCAACATATTTGTGTGAGATTGCAATCGTATGTAATCAGATTAGTGCCAGATATATCAAACTTAAATTACGATGAAGCGAACAAAAATGCTTCACAATTACGTTTGTTTTTTTTTTTTTTTTGCTTGCAAAAAATATCTTGATTTTATAGCCACTAATCTGATTCCATACAACGCTGCTATAAACTTCAACAAGAAACGAGTAAGAACACAACAGCAACACTTTTTAGATTTATTGGTAATTTATTATTAATGTAAAACTTGCCCCAGTATACCAGTGATATACTGTATAATGTTGGTAACAATGAAAGTAACTTTCAAATTGACTTGCTTTTTGTTCCATCACATTTTTTAAAGACATGTTTGGACATGGTTTTTAATATGTCAAAGACTGTCAGGATGATGGTTGTCCTGACACATGTTCATTTCATTAATTCAGGCTATTAATTATATTTTAGACACTATAGACGACTAAATAAAAAACTGAGTACCGATGTTTGTGTGGCTCTACAAAGACAAAAGGAGAAAAAAACCCTATTAAAAAAATTGTAAAATTACAGTGTGCTCTTTTCTTTGTATAACTTTTGTAAAAACCATGAACAGGGCAAACATGTGGGACTTGATATCTGTTTTAACATGTTCACTGTGTTTAGAAGAACTGTAGGTCTTTGGGTTCATACATAGATGTGTAAAGCTAAAAGAATGCTCTGATGACTAAACTCTTTAATTAATATTTGCTAGACTAGAATGATTTGTACTCCATACTGTGCCTCCTCCTTTCTGTCTATCTTGGTCTGTTGGTAGATCAGATTTCAAAAGGTGGACTAGTCACTAAATGCATGGCCTCAATTAATTGCACCATTAGGGCAGCCGTGCTAAAAAAAGTAATGATTTTATGGTTTGGTTTAAAGTATTAGTATTGTTACATAGCAAATAGTGACTCCTTTTCTCTCCAGGTACCATAAATAAATAATAAAGACACAGCAAGCGGTTGTCACTGCATAGTTAAGACCTATGTGATGTTCTACTGCTCAGGGATGCTGTGGAGGATTTTGCCGTGGACTCTGAAACGATACAGACACGTGTAGTGCGGGTGTCCCCAGTTAGACAACACTCTCAGCTCTATGATCTGAAATCTTCTGGAGATCTCCACCTTCAGAAAGACAGACACACCAGTAAGACAAATTATTTTTTTAACTCTGATTCCCTTCACTGGGCGAGAACCCAAACTTCAAACAACCATTTATAAATATATAAACAATATATAAACAGTACACTATATTTAGATTTTGTTAGCGGATGTTTACAATACACCTTCACTTAAATACGTATGTTGATAAACTGCAATTCTCTCCTTACAAATTGTAGTGATCAGACAGAGATCAAAGAGGCAGAGAATTGTGTTGGTTTTCCGCAGTTTAATTTAGATCAGTATATGTATTTATTTGCTCCTGATCGCAGTACACATTCAGTCAATTTATGTCTCACACATGCTATAACACAGGATCTACAACGGTGTCTTTCTGAAACTCACTGTAATGTTGAAGGTCTGAAGAGCCTCTCCATCTTCTTTATATTCAAAGTCACCAAGCATCTGACCATCTTGTTGATGCTCGAAGTCCAAACCCTTCAAAGAATAGCCACTAAAAATTACTTTTGTCTGGTGTTTGTCACAATTCAGTAGATCTATGTATGTCTAATGTACGTAAGTATGTCTAATGAAAATATATTACTAGGGTGTATATTACTAGGTGTTGAAGAATTCAGAGTAGGATTTGGGATTTTTGAAAATGTAGATGACTTGATTTAGAGTAAATTTTAGTAGGACTTTGGTAATAAAATATTTGACTTCACAATTGTATTAGTTTGTCATGTGAAGTTGGTTTTGCCCTGGCTGGTATAGCTATCCATTGTGATATTTGTTTGCATTTTTCTTTTCTTCTGCCCTTCCATGAAGACCAGACTCTGTGTTTTTACAAAATAATTTTAGTTAAATCAGCTAGGTCTATTTTAATATCATTGGCTGGAAGTGGCATGGGGCAGACCAATCTGCTGTTTTGATTACTACAACTTTCATTATATTTTATAAGACTCCATTCAGAGTTTCAACTTTGACCTGGACCTGAGGTCTCCAGATTTATTCTCAATGTGTTTTTGAAAGGGAAATTTAAGTAGATGTAAATTTAAGAAGATGTAAAACGAAAGCATACAGTAGGATTGTCCTTGACACTGTAGTAGAAACATTAAAAGGCAAAAGGAAAAACTGTTCTACAGGATCAGGTTCATAAAAGTGGAATACACAATCTCCGATATTATCACACATCCACTTTGTGCAATGCAATTTGAAGTCTGCTGATATCACATACTGGGTCAAAGATCTTATGTAGAGACTGTTGTTCTGTATTGCCGGAAATATCACAAAACCCTCACTAGTCTAAATTCAAATTAAGAAGTGTTAAAGTATGTGAAATATTTTTAGCTCTGTGTGGCCACAACTGCCATTAAAATATCAAATTTGTGGAGGTGTGTACATTTTTTAAAATGGCACTAGAGTTTTAGTGAACAGTTTGACAAAAACAGAAGTTTGACCAAATGCTCTTACAAAAACCATGAATTCTCTGGGTGCACTGCTGATACTTCCGGTGGGCGTCAGGGATTTGGGGATGTGCTCCATTGTGAAGGCTGTTGGCACAACCTCCATGGATAAACGAATGAGCAGTTCCCCCTGAGCCCCTTTAAAGGCCCAGCAGTTCCCCGGATGCACATTGGGCTGTGGAGACGGATAAGACTGTTATACAAACAATGGCGGCTTTCCTAACAAACACCCAGAATGGACTTAATGGACATCAGACCTGTATGACTGTACGAGGCGACTGCGAGAAGAACCACAGCGGGACACCAAACAAACTAAGCAGCGTTGTGTTCGCTTCATGTGACTCAGTGTTGCCTGTGCTTAGAATACTTCCTCCTGCACACACACACACACACACACACACACACACAGACGCACACACACACACACACACATGCACATAGGCATACATACAAATCCACTTTACATGATCAATGCAGAAACAGAGAAAACAACTTCAGTGTTTTAAACCAATTTACCAATCAAGAAAATGTATGTAAAATGTACACAGGCAGAAGTGTGCAAGACTGGCCAAACTGTAAACCATTGATCACTAATCCAGACTGGTCACTCTGTATTTTTACAGAAAATGTACGTTTTATTTATACAGTATTTCATACACCTCTGCTTGCAAAGTTCATGTAAATGTTTTGTACTGTTCATAATTCATGTCAATTTTTGTACTAAAATGTCTCTTGTATGTTCCACTGAATAGAAGACATTCTTAATTTCACGGTGCATATGTATAATATGTGTTGTATATGTGCACAGTGACAATAAAGGTTTTTATTCTATTCTATTCTATTCTATAGTTTCACTTTACAAAAACATGTAAATTGTGACAAATAACATTCAATTGGGTAAAAGCTCCAAAATTTTGTTTTGACTTTTAAAAAAAAAACAAATCAAAAAAACAAAAGCTCCATAATTCTTCCACATCATTCACTATACCTGCAGATTCCAGTGCGTAATCCACCAGTCCAGTGCGGTCCTCAGCGAAGCGCTGTAGAGCTTCTTGTACGATCCCCTGCACATGCTGAGCAAAAACATCTCGACTACAGTCAGAAACATCATTTTCCTCCAACTAAGTGCTTTTCCAAACTTACTTCCTCTGCAAGACCTGCCGCTTCCAGAAGGGTTTGGGTGTCTATGTCTTCAGAAAGACACTGTGCCGTCAAGTTACTCAGGATTTTTCTCTTCAGGACATCAAGTGACTCTTGGAGTTCATCAGTGCCCACAAAGTTGTCCAGAAGCCACTGCTGGAGAGATTCAGGAAGGATCTGGCCCTCCTTTACGCTGCCGTAAAACAGGGATTTCACTTCGTTTGTCACCTGCTCAGACACCTACAAGGAAAGCAAGTTGTGTTATTCTGATGAAAAATGTTGTTGTCATGGGATACAAATAAGAAGGATGAAAGTCATATCAGTGAGAGCATTTAATTAACTAATTATATGAGCTGTTACTTTAACTGGAAGAGAGTCCAGCCGCTCCTGCACTTCATTCTGGATCTGTCCTAAGGAAAGTTGTAGTCTGTTGACTTCAACAAGCAATTCCTTACTGGGGGATTCAACCAGAGTGTCCTCGCTGATTAAAAAACAAAACGTATGGAAACACTGAAACATGAAGTTTTCTACATCTAAAGCAGAATGAAAATGACCTGTGAGGACTGGTGGTGGGCAGCTCCATCTCAGGGGTCACTGTGACACGTTTTGTTTGTAGCTCCTAGAATCAAGAGATTAACAAGAAGAGGAATAGATACTTTTGTAAGTCACACGTTGCTAACACACATGGTCAATTTGTGATGGAATTTTCATAGTTATAAAATTAAAATTGTCTTGTCATACAACCGAGGCATCTTGTGTTGCCTTTGTTTTGTTTGTTGTTTTAAAAAAAAAAAGGTGAAAAAGTCATCAAATGGATGGAAGATAATTATGATTATGTTGATCTACAATGTTTTTGTTGTTACAAATATGTTGTAATTGTACTTGAAATAAATGGTCTGGTCTACTTTTTTATGGTCTTGCTCACTCTTGTAATTATTTTTACTGTTTATTAACAACAGATTTTCTACAAAAGGCACTATACTACTCACTAATGTCTATTAATGTAAGAACAATGTTATGGAGTGTCCACAAGACAGACACAGATTCAACATTCAACCTCTGTTCTTTTCACTAATGTCTGGAGCAAATCTTCTGCGTCTGCTAGTCGAGTCTTTTCTGACTGATGGTCTTCTTGAAGCTGCAGAGAGAAAGCAAGTGATAGAGATTGAGTTATAAAAGAGAAAGATTGAAAAGAGAGTGAGTGAGAGAAAGAAAGGGAAACCTATAATAAAGACTAAGAAAAACATAATAGATAATAATAGATAATCAGACATGGATAGAACAGACAGACCGATGGACAGATAGATAGATATCGTACAGTAGATAGAAAAAGAGAATGTGTCTCACCTGCTGGTTGTTGTGGAGCTTCTGTTCAAGCACGTCTCTGATCAACAGATTGAGACTTTCTCTGTCCGTGTGCAGAGTGTTATAGAGATGTAGTAATTCCCTGTGCTGTGCCTCCTGCTGAAGCAGAGCAGCTGTCACTCGGTCCCACAGCTGGGATACACTGGCCTCCACACGCATCAGTCTGTCTGAAGAGCAGGACAAGAGCGGCTACAGGGACCAGAGGGGCTAGTGTCATGTGATGATGGAAAAGTCAAGCTCTATTTCAACTCTTAGCACAACCTGAGCATCACTGTCCTTCACCGACGCTGTGCTCTTATTAGACCCTGACCAAAGAGCGTTTGGACCCCAATACCACAGACCTGAGCACCAATTCAGTCTGTCAGTCCAACAGAAGTTGCTGAAAATAGTTAACTTACTTTGACCTTCATTAATAAAAAGTTTTACTTACCTACAAACAAAAGTAGAGGAAGAAGAAATAGAAGCTTGGAAAACAAAGGCAGAAGCCTGAAACAAAATAATCCAATGAAATTTCCTGTTTTACTCTTTGCTCCTCTCCACACAGAAGCTTTTTCAATTTTACAGATGTTGCAAACACAAACACTGGTGAAGTGGGAATGACAGCCCACAAAACATAATCAGTAAAAACTCACTTTGCAAAGACTTCGAAGAGAAACCAGAACATTCTCACTGTGAACACAACACACTTCAGTTTCAACAGGTTTGGCAAATTACTATATGGACATTGGCTCAGTGAGACAAGACGAGTAAGAGAGATAATAAAAAAATAAAAAAATTTAATCAGAGAAAGGCAGAGATGGTGATGTAGTGATGGCATGAAAAAGGAAATAAGAAAGAGAGAGTTTGTGATATGGGGAATAGATGAGGAAGAGAAGAGAGAAGGAGGGAAATTGTGTGAGGAAGAGAAAGTGTGTGTGTGTGTGTGTGTGTGTGTGTGTGTGTGTGTGTGTGTTTGAGAGAGAGATACACGGAGATAGAGAGAAAGAGAGACCCGTAAAACAATCTTGAAAAATATTGATTTATCTGAAATTTGTCATTGATGGTCAAGATACTACCGTATTTGTTCTGTTTGCTTTGTACGGCACTTTGAGAATTTAATCTGAACTTTGTTAATTTAGAATAAAACGGAACCTGTTGAACCAACGAGCCACTGGGTTCCGTCGGCCGTCTCTTTCTGTGATTTAAAGGATTCCCCGGCTACATTCTGCTTCCTTTTGCAGTCGTCACCTGTTACACATGGACAATTGCTCTGTTGTACTGAAATAATAAGACAGCTTCTCTGAATTTGACAATCAGACTGACTGAAAGAGAATAGCAAACTATATTTTGTGCATCATAAATAGCATCTACGTTGTGTCTATTCTATCCTAATTGAGCAGGTAACAAACAAATCCAGACTCACACAATACACCACCGATCCTTGGACAAGCTTTCTGTTCCACTTCTTTAACACTCATTCTGCTGTCATTCAGAATATTACAGAGAAACATTTAAAACATTTTGAGAGTCATGGTGTTCCATCTCTCCTCAGTTCTCCAGTCACAGCCTTGCACAGGACCAAACATTTGCATGTACCATGGCAACGCTCAGAGTGGAGATGTGAATTTGTTTATGGGAGTGTCTCGTGTTTCGAGTACAAAAACATGAGCAACTTATGGTATTCATTGATAATTGAGAAGAATACACATCAATCAGTGCTACTTGAAAGGAAGTGATTTAAGTGACGTGTTAAACATGTGAGAACAGAATAACGACTGATCCGAGTAACAGTTGATGTCCAAAACG
This sequence comes from Paedocypris carbunculus, assembly GCA_028128575.1. Classification (NCBI taxonomy): domain Eukaryota; kingdom Metazoa; phylum Chordata; class Actinopteri; order Cypriniformes; genus Paedocypris; species Paedocypris carbunculus. Next base: position 386,728 of record SOMO01000052.1, on the reverse strand, counting down.
ATTAAAAAAAGAGAAATAAATAAAGGGGCGCAAATAAAGCAAGAGAAGATTTTTTTTCTAAAAATGTGCGTCTATTAATATGTGACTGTGTCCAAAATATTATATTGTAGACGAGTTTATTAGTACATTAGTAAGTAAATTTGTAGTAAACATCAAAAGAGGGTAAGAAAGGAAAAATAAAAAGAAAATTAAAAGAAGAGTGTTTTGCTTGATAACAAACATATTAACAATAATGACAATACATTACAAATTGTTTAATACATTTTGAATGGGTTTTTCCTAAATATTTTGTAACAACTTACTGTAATGTCAACATGACTTTTAGACTTTTTGACTCTTCACAAACTTTTGGATCATACAAACCGTAATTTATAGAAAGATAAAACCCGTAGAGAAGACATGGAGAAGAAGATCAATTTCATGATGCGTACTAGTGTAAAGCCACTCTCTCACAATTATTTTCAATTATTTTCTCATTGTAAAGAAAAGAAAAACATGTTCAAGTTTGTGTCCATTTTTATTGTATGTTGTGATGGTGGTTTGTCTGGAGTGAAAAACATCGAGAAAATCACTCAGAGAGTTTAGAGACAGTCTGTCATACTCACACTCTCAGACACACACACACACACACACACACACACACACACACACACACACACACACACACACACACACACACACACACACACACACACACACAATCAATCAAATAATCAAATAACTTTTATGATTACTCTGTCAAAGATGTTACTGAACAACAAATTCTTACTAATTATTTCTAGATTTATTTAAAACCTGACATTTTAACATGCATCGAAAAAATAAAAACAGATCAAAAGAATTAAAAAAGACATAGTAATCATGTTATTTCATGCATATTTAAAAAATTTGGAACTGATCTTTAGTTTATTTAAAATAATTGAATGATTGAAGCTTTGAGTACAAATGCGATTAGTTGCTTTTTAATTCAGTGATCTCATTCAGAAGTCGGTTGATTTAATTTAAAAATGATTAGATTTCTTCTGCAAAAATCTGAAGATTCCAAAAACTGCAAGTAAAATAATGGTCAAAATGAACCTATAGGAACTCTGCTGAGTGATCCTTTGCTCTAGGATAATGTTTCGTTACTACTGTAATTTGTACAAATAGCTCACATTATCAGATACCTCAACTAGAATTTATTTACAGGGATTTATCATGTTGAATTTTTTGTCACCATTTCTCCTGGTCCGATGACATAAAGGCCTCCTAGGATTAGCCCCTCCCCTTTCCAGTTGCCCTGGAAACCTTTCCTCCAGACTCGCAGAAGGTTCCTCCAGACTGAGATGCGGAGAAGACCCAGGGCACTGCTCCTGCTGCTCCTCGTGCTGAAGAAGCTCTTCTGAAACAGAATAGACCAGCTCCTCTCATCACGTCTCTTGCCGATCATGCTCTGCTCACCTGCAGGTCGAGGAAGACCTCCCCGTCAAAGAACTTTCGGAAGCTCTTGATCTCACCACTTAAATTTTCCTTCACCACAGCAAACAGAGCAACACCGGCCTTCTCCAGCTGAGGTTTCAAATAAGAGAGATCACTCGCCTCCTAACACAACACACAAACACACACACACACACACACACACACACACACACACACACACACACACACACACACACA
>SOMO01000052.1:368163-384423 GCA_028128575.1 Paedocypris carbunculus | reverse complement strand
ATATAATATTCCCACCTCTCTGCACAGAGATCATCCAGGTCTTCTCACGGCCATGATGACGGCTCCACTGCTCTGCCACAGAGATCCAGCTTTAAAACACACACCGTCTAGAGAACACAAGATGAAAGTCTCATTTTCTATGTACCGCTTTTTACCATTACAGAGAAATCCTTGTGTTCTGACCGTCGGTGGTGGACGACAGATCCGCTGCCCACAGTGTGTCCAGGCGATTCTTGATGGATTCTCCCACAAGCACATCCATGTTCGCCAGCACAATACACATTACAACTACACACACGACCACAGACCAAAGACACACTCCACACACAACATCTGGGACAAACACTACAAACACACACACACTCACAATAATTAATTTCACATTATTCACAATTTCCAGATGTCTTTTTTCAGTTTCAAATAAAAAATACTATAGGATAATTTTACACATATAAAAAGATTAAACATTAATTTAATGTAATCAATAATAAATAACAAGCCATTGTGAAATAATTTTGTGTGTGTGTTTGTGAGTGTGTGTACTCACTGTTGCCTGCAGGCATCCGTAGTTTCTGCCGCTCACACTGACTTTTCATTTAATGCAGCCATTTATATACACACAAACCAATGAGAGAAGAGAGGATACGAGGAGCCAATGAGAGCAGAGCCTTATTCAGCCACATCATCCATCTATCACGTTTCCACTTCACAAGTCTAGTTGGTGTAAAGCCAACAGTTTTTTTTTACAACTTAATGTATAAAATATATATAACCCAATTAGAAAACACTCCAGGCTGTCCTGTCTTCTGAATTTAGTGCCAGTCTGTCATTATCTGGTTAGAACTTCTGGTTAGTTCATTCAGGACCTCATCTGCAGAACTTCTCAGCTCACAATCTTACTTCACTTTATCACCATCTCTCCTTGTTCCATCAAAATGCCACGAACATCAAACAGACTATTTTGTAGGGGGGCTAATGATGTTGTCCTCACCTGTACATTCTATGCTTATATGTATTAGCTCTACGTTTGTGTTGTCTAGTGTGTCTAGTAGTGTGAGTTGTGTGTCTCTCAGTTGTGAGAGAATTGCACATGATGGTTGTGTGACATTTCGCAGAAGGATTGTCACGCCCTGATAAACACTAAGCACAAAAACTCCACGACCCGGGTCAACAGCTCCTTCTCACCCTGCTGTGTGTGTGTGTGTGTGTGTGTGTGTGTGTCCTTACACAGGGCCTGTGCTCAGATTAACGTTCCAGAAAAATCCATTGTGCTACTATTACAAAATCTGAGGAAAAACTTTCACACACTCTAGTCTGAATAAGGAAAGTCAGTCTCTGTTTGTTTGACATTCTGATTAGTGGCATGGTTTGACAATAAATTACATATACAGCATTTGAATTATTTATTTATTATAAGAATTGTCATAGTATTCATTATTACAATGCTGCTTAACAGTTCTAGCGAATTTAAAAGTAGTATATTATGCACTTTTATTCCAAGACAAGATATCACAAAATTACACAGACCAGATCCTATTTGTGGTCAGTGTAGCATTGTACAACAAGTTCTTAAGGCGCAGAAGATAGTCTGTGCAATTTTGTGCAAATCAGACAATTACTTAAAGAACATTTACTTAATTACTTAAAGGCAATTAATAGGCCTCTCGGAGCAAGTGTTCTAAAATAGTTCACTAGGAGAAACAAGATGAAAGGACATATTGTCTTCATTGTTCTCTGTAGTCCTGGTGCCGCTGTTTAAGTGGAGAAATGGAGCCACCTCTTTCCCCCCACCATCATCAAAATGTTGCGGAACAACCAACGCACTGATTTTGTAGTGTTAGAATACCAGAGGGTCAAAAGCAACAATCCTCTTACATATTCACAAGTGCGCTTTGAGACAGTTATAAATTCATACAAATACAAATTTAAAAATGCTCTGAACTTGAACTTAAAGTTGATTAAGCACTGGTCATAATCTTGGCCTAAAAACAAGTGATTGGTTATTTTGTTTCATAATAAGTTTTCTCAGAAAAACATAAGTATTTAGAGGAGACTCGTGTCGGTTACAGAAGCGGTGAAGAGTAAATTGGAGATCCTCGTCACAAGAATCAAGGTGCCGGCTTCATAAATGCATTTATTATAACATAACATGACATTTATTATAATATAACTTGTTTTAATGCTTGACTGTTAATGAATGATTTGTTGTGGATTCAGCCTCAAAGATTCAGTGAGACAAACTGAAGAATGAGTAAGAAATTGACTATCACTGTCAATTTCAGAGTCATATTGTAGTAAATTGGTTATGTTTTAGATATTTCTTATTTAAACAACCTTTAACTCGATAAACATGTTGTGAACTTGTGACAGTTAAAACTGTGAAAAGCGCCTTACAAATGCTCAGAACTTGAACTTCCACTTCTCTCCATCTCGAACATTCAATCTTCAAACTTGGTTTATTCTGATTCCTGCCAGAAAACATAAATCACACATTTCATCTAGTTTAACTAACACTGGTCTTTAGACAATCTGAAAGATGAAGCAGAACCTTCAGCCCTTCTACGTTTCCCCAGGTCCATTTTCATCGGCTTCAGCTCCCTTCAGATGAAGAAAGACTTTCTGAAACTGAACCAAACTAAGTTTCCGGTTGTAAGAACTCACCTGCTGCTCCAAGGGATTCTGGGCATCAGACGGTTCTACTGTCACATCCTTATTATTTTCACAAAAACACAGTACCAATCATCAGAAATCACGGAATAAAGGGTTGAGCTGATCTAATGGTCACCTGATCCTGTTCAGGTGAAGGTTCTTCAGCAGTTTTACTGATGACCTGCAAACAGAGATTCAAAGTCAGGCAACATGTGAGGGAAAAGGTAAGCGAGTGGAAAGAAGTTTGAAGAAGCTTGGAGAAATGGAAACACAGAAAGAAAGTATAGAAAGCATTTTAGGTCACAAGAATCTCAATCATCGGAGAACAAGTGGACTGCTCAGTTTTTTTAAATCATCAATACCAAAGTGTGACGGGTCTCACTCAGATCAAGAGAAGAATCGAGAAGAATTATTCAGTTATATAGAAAAATCACAGTATGTATTAGTTTCTATGTAGACAGTGTGATAAACCTCTTCTTCATGCTGTTCTCCTGGTCTAAAGTCACTGGGTTCCTCACGTGTCGACTCTTCTTTCCTCTGTCAAAATAATGGTGAAGATCTGCTCCGAATCTTCAGTTAGTGCTTACTCACCTGTTGCTCGTCCAGAGCGGCTTGGATCTGTCTCTGCTCCTCCTGCAGACGCTGCTGAAGAAGGGCTTCCTCTTGGAGCTTCTGACGCTCTTCTTCACATTTCCTTTGAAAGGCAGCTTTCTGTCGAAACACGTTAACTGTCTGATCATGTGATCTCTGATACAGAGATGGATGGGGTTAAATGTGGCTTAATCTGTCACACTTAGTTGGTCTTAGTTGGGATCACAATTATTAGTAAAATAATGGTGTTTTTAATTTTACAGCAAATAGTTGTTTGAGTTATTTCACCTCGACAGAGTTCCTTGACAGCTCTATGATGTGATTTTTAATATCCAAGTTTTTTTTTTTTTTTTTTTTGCCCCTGTTGGTGGTTTTTGAATGGATTGTATGGTTTTTATGATTTAGGGCCAGGCCTTTTATGATTTAAAGTGACTGAGCGAGTTTGTCACAAAAATGCACCCCCAACTTGTATATATTCGCACAATAAAAGTACAATATTTTCATGGCAAATAACATGTATTTTCACAATATTTATATAAAAACTCAAAGGCCCACGTCTTCTTCTTCTTCCTCATCTACGAGAGAGATCATAACACTCACCTCTTCTTCTCGCTGCCTGTTTTCTTGGTACTTGTGAATATACTGGACCAGGAACTCGATGGGATCAGGTGGTCTGCGTTCCACCACGTCAGCGAGACCATCCGCAAGACATCGGCCAACGGTTTTCTTCAAGTACTCTGAGTCCATCTGACGAGAAACGCGAGGAACATGAGATAAAGCACTAACGTAAAAGTCCTACACGATCACCTTACTTCACTCCGACAACTACAACAGACTCAAATGATGTATCCATGGAAACTGCACAACACGGAGACGATTCCGGAAAGAATCCGGCGCTGTAACGATATGTTCCGGTCTTCTACCATGATGACACACCAACACGAATTTGAATACGAAAAATTTAATCTAATAGTAAAACAAAACGTGTAGACGACAGACAAGAACAATATTCCCACAATATTTTCCTCTATGAAAAGGTGTAAGAGTACAAACAATTTAACTTGAAAATGAAAGTGAAAACTATTTGATGTAATTTAAGCCCTAGGGGTAATGTTAAGATGTAACATTACCCCTATATTTTTCCTAGATCGTATTCTTTGTTTAATTGTAAGGTACACATGCAGAAAACAGTGAAAATGTTAATTAACTTAGCGTATTTCTTTGTATTGATTATATTTTAATTAATAGTAATTAAAGTTTATTGCATATAGTTGTAGTTTTTTTAATCTATCTCCTTTTTGTAAGAGTGTACGCATCAATCCGTGCCAACAATCTGAATCTGAAGTGTATCTGCGCCCTCTGCTGGTCAATGTGTAGATCAACAAATGCTGTAACGACACGGTGCAAAAGATTCTAAACTAAAGTTCAACGTGCACAGTCCTACGAGTATTAGACTCAATAGTTTGTCTGAAATAAGTTTACAGATAGGTTACATTGGAATATTACATTGGAAAATAGAATTGCTCTGAAGATAAAGAAAAAGCAGAAAAGTAGTTCCATTGGCTTCCATCAGGGGTCACACACAGCAGGAGTGTTCCACTCTACAATCTGCGGCGACAGCATACTGTAAACATATCAATCTGATTGGCTGAACAAACCAACCAAACAAACAAGTAAGTCTGGAACAATTTAATGCCATTTAAACGAATCCACAAGAAATCTCGCATTTATGGGTTTAAAGCATGTAACATACTTGAAGTATACAAGTATAATTATGGGAGTAAATACGCATAGTTATGGGATGCTCAGATAACTGATTGGGCCCCAAAAGACAACATATTGTGTCCAAAAATTAAATGGAGTGAAATAAATAATTCCACAAGACACAGGCACAAATTATTTAGAACAACTAGCCTGAATAAAAAAGCAAGCGAATATCTCGACAGCAAGCTAGTTAAAAAACAAATTAGTAAACTGAACTAGTTCAGCAACAAATGTTCTTGTTCACACACACTGTAAACACAATGAATACCGAAAATACAGGCAATATAAATGAACCTGGTGGACAAAGTTTGTACGAACTCATACAATTCCAGACGTATTGTACACAACACTTTTTCCACGAAAGCGGTGCATTAAAATGTTCTAAGGTGGGGCTCTCACTGAGACTTGAGATGCCTCTGATTGGTGGAGGGCTGCAGGTAGGCGGAGTAGAAAAAGTGGCAGAAGAGCAGCAGGTAGCTCAGGTACATCAGCGAGCCAGATCGCAGGTTCAGCTCGGTGGTGCGGCAGTGCTCTGTGTGTTGCCAGCGGGACACAAAGCCCAGCACCATCAGACCCAGCACCATCTGCAGGATCTGCATCAGCGTGACGGTGACGGCGATGACCCTGGGCAGCCGCCAGCCAGCAGCACGTGCCGTGTAGTAGCCATACATGTGCAGGTGGACCCAGTAGTTCATGGTCATGAATATGGCGCCGCCGGCCACACGGTCGCGGTACGAGTACCAGCTGTACAGCAGCACGGTGATGTGATGGTACCAGTGCAGGAAGATCAGACGCTGCTTCCGCAGCACAATGAACAGCGTGTCGCCTGGAGTAGGGGTCAGACGTCAAGATTTAACATCAGCAATTAACATCAAGCAATATTTCACAAACTGCACACACCAAATTTCTAAGAATTTGCAGTGTATGATGGGAAACTCACCCAGTTCCGGGACTTTACTGATGGCAAATGCAAATGCCCAGAATTTACTGAAGGGCCCAGAGTAGAAACCAGTGTCACACACCAGTTGCTGAAACCCACCGGATATCAATGCATCCAGACTGTACTGGACTGTCCGCACAGTCCCTGCCAGGCTGACCATCAGAGAGAGAGAGAGAAAGAGAGAGAGAGAGAGAGCAGCACGGTGAGAGAGAGAGAGAGAGAGAGAGAGAGAGAAAGAGAAAGAGAGACAGAGAGAGGGGGGGGGTTAAATCGAGAGAGCGAAGAAAAAGGGAAAAAACCAGAGAACATGAAAACAAGCACATGAAAAGATGAAAAAGAGAGACACAAATATTAATAATATAGTTATATACAAAAGCATCTATATAATCAAGACAAGAAGACTAAGTTCGGGTAGAAAGAAGAGAACACTTTTTCATCACATTTTCTAGTCTCTCTCTACCTGTCTTTATCTCTCTCTGTATGCTACCAGTTAAACCAGAACATCTTGAACAGGTTGATCGAGACAGCTAAACCATGTCTGCAGGAACTCACTATAGCACTGAGTGAAATGCTAATTTTTTAAGCTCATCCTCTCTATCTTGATCAGTATGTGTCTTACCTGAACACAGTAAGCGTGAGAGACCAGAACACCAGAGGAACCCGCAAGTCCAGTTTCTGCCGGTTCTTCATGAACGCTCGTCCAGCAAATATAACGACAGCATAAGTGATGGACACAATGAATGCCAATTCGCTGAAGCACACAAAATTATCAAACTGTTGAATCAAAATCATCAATAAACTCTTCTACGCAAAACTGCCTGCAAATATTACTCAAGGTCAAAGGTCAGTGGCACACACTTTTACTGCTGTTTAAATGAGCAGGGAGTGTTAGCAAACACATTAACGCGCGCACATTTCATATTTTTAAAGGCATAAACAGGCAAACTTCCCTACCTAAAAAAAACAATTTATTCAAACGAATGACATTATTATTTTATACTTATAATTGTATATGTACATTTCTGCATACATTTAAACATACTGGCATTATTAACACTTTTATATTTGAATTGTTACACAATCAGTAGTTAATTGCTGTCACTCGGTGGTCACTCAGACCTCTGTCTTCATTGTTGTGGGGCTAATTTCTCTTACGAGTCAACTTCACTGAAACGAATGATTACGATTTCTTTAAATGTACTCACCAGTTTTGCTGAAACCAATCCAGAGCCACACGGTCGTCAAACTGACGCTCGAAATCAAACGTGCGAAATGACTTGTTCATCTTTTCTTGAAGCGTTGTGACAGAAACCCACCAAGAGCGCGAGCACATTCATAAAGCCTAGAGAAAACTAGGCGGTAGTCGGGGCGTGGTCAGGTTAACAACTTACACCCAATCAGGTCTTTTCTCACCTTTAGTGTAAATAACAAGAGTCGTGAAGTTACGCATTTTTTAATAAAAACGTAGCATTTATTGAAAGCATATATTTCTGGACTACTATAGTCTAGAAAATAACTAGTTTATTTCTAAACAATGTCTGTTTTTACATTTTCTCATGAGGAGTTTTAGAAAAACTATATATTATTTTGGGCAACAGTATAACAATAATAAAACACACACACACACACACACACACACACACACACACACACACACACACACACACACACACACACACACACACACACACACGTTTTATTTAAAAACATTTATTTATTTTAAATAAGCTCATAGTTGAATCTAGTTTTCTTACTTCGTGCATTTTTTCTTTTTCTAAAAGTTTAATAAAGTGAAATTAAAAATATGAAGTAAAAAAATAGCAATTCTGAATTTAAATTGTAAATTATTTCATTTAAAAAGACTTTTATTCTAAAAGCGCTCCTAAGCATAAACTTCCGGTTTAAATTCGTCTTTGTAAACATGCGAGCTTCCTGGCGGCGGCAGCAATAAACTATTTTTTTGTGTATGTTATTGTCTTTTTCTTATGTTTTATATTGTTTTACATGTAATTCAGTTTTATTTTTTATTCTGCCATAAACACGAATTAAGGAAAATTTTTGTTTATTAACTATGTAGTTTTACGCTTTGTTTATGATGCGTAGGTGTGTGAGAGCGTCTGTCTGCGTGTGTCATTGCGTTATCTGTGCGTGACAGCCGTTGTGTGGAGGGCGATGTCGTTGAGCAGCGCATGTGTTTTAAGCTAAAAATCCGCTGTGAAGAATAAAAACTTGTGAAACTTGTTCGTTTTCCAGGTTTTTCGTGTGTACAAATATGAACGTGCTCCTGCTAAAAGAACCAAGAGAAAATGGGAGTCAGTCAGACCCTTACGTCGAGGTGATTTACCCTACTTTCCATGTTCATGATTATATACACTAATATTTACTTTAGTCTGGCGTTTTATCAGCACTTGTGTGTTAATGCTTTAACACGCACAACATTGTTTATAGATTAAAATAAAAGTAAAAGTTGTTGTTGCATGATATCGTGCTTTTCAGGAGCTGGAGGCCGTTGGACTCAGTGCCGGTGTGGTCCCTGTGTTAAGCTTTAGCTTTGTGAGTCTGGATGATCTGGTTGAGCGGGTCAGTGTGTTACATCTTCAGTCTTTAACTGTCTCAACAATGCTGCTCACAGACCTGTTTCTGTATGTATTTGTGTGTGTGTGTGTGTGTGTGTGTGTGTGTGTGTGTGTGCAGATGCTTCAGCCAGAACAGTATGGAGGTATGATCTTCACCAGCCCCAGAGCTGCAGAGGCCGTTCAAGCCAGTCTCCAGCCTCACATGCAACGNACACACACACACACACACACACACACACACACACACACACACACGCGCGCACACACTATCTAGTGTAATGATTTCAGAAGAAGTGTGAGGATGCGCTTGCTATCAAAAGTAATATAAATAAGATACAGTTTTATTATACACATGTTATATATGCATAAATAACAACATGCGTTCAAAAGAATGAGAGTCTGTAATCTGTATTGAGAAAGAAAGAAAGAGAGTGTCCTACCATTTCAGGGAGAAACAGCATCCTCCACTGTTAGAAAGGTGCCTTTGTTACTCAAATGTTTTTATTAATCAGAAAAGGTATGAGAGAGATAAAGATACAGGAAAAGTGAATGCGTGAGAGAGCATGTGCGTGTGTTCAGTTTGTAGATGTCAGAAGTTAACAGAAGACAATAAGACGACTCTTCATCAGTGTTACACACCTGCAGCTATGGTTGTGTGTGACTCTCACACTAGTGTGTGAAATGCCCTGCACTTCTGCTTTTATCTGCTCTCTGCCGTGTTTGCGATGCTGCTTGTGCACTGATGCTGTATTGTTGTGTTACTCTGATTGTAGTGGCAAGCTTGGGTCTGAGTTCAATGGGAGAAGATTCTGGAAACGCCGAACATCTGTCTCAGCTCATTATTCAAAGTAATTTCTCACTTGCTTTCTTTCTATATACGTGTCTCACAAATTCTTTTGCTCACTCCATCTCGTTTTCTCTTGTGAACTTTTTGTCTCTTCCTCTCATTGGTTCTCGCTCCCTCTTGTTCTCCTAAATTTCTCTTTCATTGTCTATCTCTCTCGGTCTGATTTGTTTTCTCATACATGGTTGTTTGCAGGAGAGAAGCATGCTATTCAACCTCTGTTGTTTCCCTGTGGTTCCATCAGACGAGAGGTTTTGGCTGTGGCACTGAGGGCGAACGGTGAGACACGCCACAAAATAGTTACATTATATTCTGCAATTGACACTGTTGTCCAAAGAAACTCCAAAATGCAAAATAGCTTCATGCTTCTCTTGAACGAGAGAGAGAGAGAGACTTAAGCACAGAAACTAAAGTGAGGCATTATGACAAGACAAGAACTTGATTTAAAAAATACAACTGAGCAAGACTCGAGTCGGTAGCATGACTTGATGCAAAAGAGGAAAAATGCAAACAGGAAGACAACAATTTAAAAATGAATATGAAAAGTGATCTGAAAGGTTTTGTAATGCAAGGTTTTCAATTTGTTTGTGTCAGCAATTCCTCTGGAGACTGTGACCGTCTATGAGACGTCAGCTCATCCTGACCTGCAGAAAAACATCACTCACTACTTCACACAGCAGGTCCAGCAGCCACCATTCTTTGTCTTTCCCTTTTTTCTGTCAATTTCTTTCTCTTTTTTTCACGTTTTTTTGTCTCAGTGTCTTTGTGTGCCCCATTTTCTTTATCTCATATTTACTTTGTCTCATTGTCAATGATTCTATCTTATACGTATCTTGCTCTCTGTCTGCATCTCTCTATCTCTTACTCTCCTGTTTTCCTTTTTTTGGTCACAGTATATTTTGCCTTTTTTATCCTCATTTTTACTCATATTTTTGTTCTCCTTTTCAATCCTCAATTGGCTCATTCTTTCTCCAACACATCTCACTTTCTTTGTCTTATATCTTTCTCTTCCATTTATTTTTATTAATTCCTTGTTTTTTCATACAGTTTTTGTGTTATTTCCAAACGTGTTGACTTACTTTACCTTTCTCCCTTTTTCTTTCATTTTCTTTCGCTTTATTTCTTTTTTGTGGCTTTCATTTGTCTGTCATCCCGCTCTCTGCAGGGTGTTCCAGCAAGCGTTGTCTTCTTCAGCCCTTCTGGCGTGCGCTTCTGTTTGGCTGTGCTGAAGCATCTTTGTGGGTCGGAGTTGGGACAAATGAAGGTACACACTGTTTTATTCTATTGGTCTCAGAATATTAAACTTAACCTTCTGGTGCATTTGTCAGCTTGCCTCAATCGGAGCCACGACGGCGGAGGCTCTGAGCTCTCATGGCCTCATGGTCAGTGCATCTGCTGAGAAGCCCACTGCCAAACATCTCGCTGCCGCCCTTTCACAAGTCCTGACGCCTGACTCCCAACCATCGTCATCAGGACTCGAGATTTCAACTGCAGATTGTTATTAAGATAATAAAGAAGGAAAATATTTATTACATATATTACTTAAGCATATATAATGTTAAGTTTAAAATGTCCTCTGTAATGTACAATCCTGTTTAATGACAATGTGCTAGCTGATGTTACAGTTTTTCTCAATTGCTAAGACACATTTTTTGAATGCTGCTCTCCTTTTCTCAAAACTCTAAACACAAACCCCAATTTTCAAGCTACATTGACAAAACATCCGACTCTTTTTGCAAAACTAATCTTTCACCTCAAAACAGTTCAATCTGAAAAGCACTAGTGAGCAGTCAGAAAACACTACTCAGAAAAATGCAAAACACAACGCTCAGAGCGTGAAGCAGGAGAAATAAAAGTTTATTGTTCACTGTAAAATAAAAGCAGATTGCAAAACAAAGAAAACCTGCGCATTTTGCACAAAAATACAAACTGAAATATTGTGGGTTTACATGTAGTGTGTGTACATTTTCATACACTGTTTTAGCAGTCTGTTGCACATGAGGACACATTCGGCAACTACTTGATATTCTCCAAATGTTAATGGTCATAAATGAATTTTACCTAGTTTACAGTAATGGAACTAGAGGCTTGCTGCGGGGGGAACACACACCCCTGTGTGTCAGGCTTCAATTCCCCAAAACGAGAATGTGAAGTTATAAAAAAATATACACTGATCCTAGAAACCGTTTGACCAACCTATCATTACAATATTCCAGTACAGTGATGCAGTGAAAGTTGTATTTACTTACAGTGTACTGTGGTGTGGTGCAGTATATAGAGCTAAAATATGTTCTCACATTTTTCTATGACATTTTTTCAATTTATAGGTCCAGTGGAGTTTACGAATGGGCACAACTTACAGCTCTATAGAACATATAGTCATACAGTAACTGTTGTCAATATGTACGTACTGTACAATAGATATGACCAATCTTTGTTTTTGCTGAACACCTCAACCTCCTCTCACACACAGATTTCCATCCTTTGTAGAGCCTCAGAAACCAGTTAATATTGGATTTCTGCATAACTTGGCCATAAACTGTTCTGATACCCACCCATGTCACCGCAACACACTTTTATCACATTTTAACACTAGCACATGTTGGTGTGTGCGTGTGTGTGTGTGTGTGTGTGTGTGTGTGTGTTTTGTTGGTGAGCGTGAAGCGCCTAAGCCTGAAAGGAGCAATGACGTGCGCGCGAGCAGGTGCGTTTGTCACAGGTAGGTGATAGTCTCGTGTCCCCGAGCACAGCTGTTGTGCTCTAACTAATAAACCCATCACGATTTACTGAGGTTTTGTAAAGAAAAACCCGTTCGTTTACACACCAAGGTGGCAGCGCTTGAGTACCTTTATAAGCAGTGTCTCGTCGGCACACGATTATTTAGCGACAAGCACTGTAAGGGAATCTAACGATGCTGGTCAAGGTCCGGCTGATCTTCCTCTTCATCCTCACCCACGCAGAGAAGATATTTCATAGCCGGGACCATTCTGACATGACCGACGTCCGGCGGTCCGACCTGATCACTGACGAGGACACTGCAGAGGTCAGTATGGCTATACCAGTCAAGAGGAGTTAGTCGGCCAGATCGTGAGAAATTTAGTTTGTTATAAGAAAAATATTTTTAACACATAATTGTAGCCGAACAATTGACTTAAACCATTCTGGTAATGGGGTTTCTGAATGAAGGCAAATTTCACAAACAGTAAATTAGTTATTCTGCAGCTCAATCAGTAAATCTGGTGTTGGCCAAACCTCAGTTTGCAGAATTGATTCTCAAAGAAAACAAACTGGTTTCAGAGTCAAACTGTCATATTTTTTATGGAACATTAGAATTATGTTTATCCATATGTTAACAATGATTTAAAAGATGGTCATCTCCTGACGATTTCCCTCAGAGGTTTCTGTCCAAGTATGGCTTCATCAGAGCAAGAGATTCGGATGCTCTTCAGGCCACAACGAATATTGGGGATGACATCAGCATCTTTCTAGACATCCAGGAGGGGGAATCTGGATCAGGCAGTGGTGACCTACAGCATCCAGAGTTCACTTTAGCCCTGGAGGAATTCCAGAGGGTGTCTGGCCTGCCTATCACGGGGGCATTCGATGAAGCCACAAAAGCAGCTATGAATAAACCTAGATGTGGTGTTCCTGACTTGGAGGAGAAGCCAGCCAGCACAACACCCGAGCCAAGGGCCTCTGGTGCTCGGAAAAAGCGCCACTCGCCAGCTCTGCTGAAGAGGAGGAGGAAGAGGAATACCAGCCAGTGGTCAGGTCACATGACTTTCACCAAAAGCCTCCTACGGTGGCGTCTGATTGGAGAAGGCTACAGCAGTCAGTTGTCACTTGAGGAGCAGAAGTACATCTTCAGATTGGCCTTCCGCATGTGGAGCGAAGTGTCTCCACTAGAATTTGTGGAGGACAGGGAGTCTTCTCTGGAGAATATCGACATCAGACTGGGCTTCGGAACAGGTACAAAACACAAAGCACATACTCAAATATTGTTCCATTTTTTAAACAAAAGATGCCAATGAGTGTTTTTTTTTTAATGTAGAGTAAAATATGGTCGCTGCTTTTGTTCAAGTAACTTTAAAGCGAGACTCTATGCTTTGTCCTTGGAGATACATTTTCTAATTTTTAAAGGCTGATCGTGTAAGGGAAATGGTAAAGTTCAGTAAAAGTTTCTTTTCTTTTGTCTTTCCACCTTACGATCTCAGAGATTTAAAGCAGAGTTGAACTTGATTTGTAAGTAAAGATGTAATGTGCAGGAATGACATAAATGGACATAAAAGGAACGGCCGTTAGAAAAAAGAGGAACAGGCCAATGAATAACAAATTAAATTAAACATAAAACATTAAAACATAATGAACTAACTAATGCAACCAGACTCTGGAATAATCTTGTCTTATAGTAGAGTAGCAGAAATTGTGACCTTTGTTGGGTTAAATCCATTCAAAATGCTAGAGAAACTGATATTAGAAAACTGAAATGATAAGTGTTTTTTTCGCCACATAGGTCGACACTTGGGCTGCTCACAGCGCTTTGACGGTGCAGGACGAGAGTTTGCACATGCCTGGTTCCTTGGGGACATCCATTTTGACGATGACGAACACTTCACCATCCCAAACACTGGCAGTGGCATTAGTCTGCTGAAGGTGACACTGGCCAAACCACTGCATTCACTATTCATTCAGAAATGTGAAAGTGAGAATGCCACATCCAACATTTATATCACTTACTTTTACTTCACATCTCGACTCTAGAGTGTGTGCACTGCTCACTATACAGTCAACACCTGAGTCCATAATGTCCTACATTTACAACACTCACTTCTGCACTAGAGTGCTTTTGGGGGTTTACAATTTCCAATTTGCATCACTTTATTTTTTAGCTTAAATTAATGCTGCACAAAACAGACAAGAACTGCTGTTCACACACACACACACACACACACACACACACACACACACACACAGCCATATACTCAAAACATCGAAAGACTTCTAATGAAGAAGAGGCTTCGCTTCAATTGTTCAGCAGCGGCATGTGTCTATCTCTGTCCCGTTGACAGCCTTTGATCTTTCGAATCTGCAGACCGTTTTAAGTGAATGAATCAACCAGAGTCTGAATGATCAGACAATCAAGTTTTAATCTAATACAAGCCAGATACGCTCTAAAGTTTACCTTCAAGCTTGAGGCCCTTGATTCACAGGCATAAACAAATATTTCATATGTAGAGGGGGAGACCCAAAGACGGGCCCCTCCATGTCTAAACTGTTGTCACCTACTGTCCAAAATCTTGATGTGCTTGGCAAAACTTGATCATCCTTATCTTCAGGGACATTATATCATTTAGAATTGCTACAGTCTATCATCAGTAATCACATATGCTATTCAATGTTCATTAGGACTCTTTCCTTTACATGGGAAAATCATGAGCAGTAATTCTTATCATGCATCCATCTTCTCAGACTAGATGGCACCAGGTAAGAGGAGGTCGCGCCAACCTCTTCTTTGCCTGTCAGCTGTTTATCCTTGTAAGGAAAACAACAGTGGCAAAGCAGGAATGGCCTCGGCATGACTCAGATAGGCCGGGGAATCTACTGTGCCTGAAATAGACAGGATATAAAATGTTTCAAAAATGATTATTAAACATGCGAAAGTCATTCTTTCACCTTCAAAGTCTCTAGACATTATTAAACAATCACAAACAGAATCAGACACTCATTTGCGATCACAAACGCACACAGCTACACACATCAAAACGTTCAACACAAACACACATTCAAAACACATTTACTCACACACACACACACACACACACACACACACACACACACACACACACACACACCACGCCTAGTGCATTAATTGTTGCTTACTAATATGCAAGAGCCAATACAGTAGTTACCTTGCGCATTTATTTAAGTAACTATAGGCTTAGATGTTGTTTCAAGACAGCGAGGGACTTAGATAGGCACATTTTGCATTTACCTCAAGTCAGCATGAGTACATCTTACTCACTAGATGGTGATGTGTGTGTGGTGTTCAGGTGGCCGTGCATGAGATCGGACATGTTCTTGGTCTTCCGCACATCTACCGCTCCGGCTCCATCATGCAGCCTAGTTATCTGCCACAGGAAGCGGGACTGGAACTTGATTGGCTAGACAGGAAGTCCATCCAGAGCCTCTATGGTAAGTGTGTCAGGTGTGTGATAGTGTGTTGTTTTGTTGATTGATTGTGATTTTTCTTGTCAGGTGTGTGTAAGGGCGGCTTCAGTTTGGTGTTTGACTGGATCAGGCAGGATCAGACGGGTTACGGTGGAGAGCGGGTTCTGAGGTTTAACACGTACTTTATGCGCGGCAGCTGGTATTGGCTGTATGAGAACCGCAGGAACCGTACACGTTTCGGGGACCCGCGGGCGCTAGTGGCCGGCTGGCGCGGGCTGCCATCTGCTGGTGTTGATGCATACGTGCACATCTGGAACCGCAAGACTGATGCTGCCTATTTCTTCAAAGGTTTGTTTTTGCGTAATTCAGTGTTAATTCCCTGTAAGCGCTGACATTGCTACTAGTTATTTTGTTTTAAGACTTCAGTACTACTTATGTTTGAACCAATTGTTGTGTTATTTCGGGAATTCAGTGTTGATCTTGTGTTGTTTTAGGACCCTAGTAGTTATTGTTGCGTTATGATTTCAGGACTTCAGTACTGGCGTTACGATCCTGAAAACGACCGTGTTTTTATTAAGGATCCTGATAGAAACTTGTACCCTCGTCTAATCTCTGACGGTTTCCCCGGTGTCTCCGGGCCCCTAGACACGGCGTACTACGACCGCAGAGACGCACACATCTACTTCTTCAGAGGCTCTCAGGTCACACAACACACACACACACACACA